>VZTO01008525.1:199985-316270 GCA_013400615.1 Syrrhaptes paradoxus
TTGGTCAAACAGGACCTGCCCTTCATGAACCCATGCTGGCTGGGCCTGATCCCCCGGTCATCCCACACATGCCGCATGATCTCCCTTAAAACAATCTGTTCCATAACCTTCCCTGGAACCAAGGTCAGGCTAACAGGCCTGTAGTTCCCCGGATCCTCCTTACAACCTTTCTTGTAAATGGGAGTCACGTTGGCAAGCCTCCAGTCTTCTGGGAACTCACCAGTCCAAGTTATTTGAAGATAAAGTGTCATGCAGAAGGTTTAATGAAGATATTTGCTGATACACATAATGCACATTTATAGTCAGACTACTAAAATATTTGATTAATAGAAAGAGATCAGCAAAAGCTGCTTTTCAACATCAGCCAGTTTTTTGAAAAGAAAAAGCCCATCCGTTTCAGGGCAATAAAAGTGTCTGTAAATCTGTACTAAATTTGATGAACAGGATTTTGGGGAAGAGAGAGAAAAAGGATGAACCATGGAGGAAGAGGATGGGAACAAACAGAAAAGTTTCAGTATTTTACAAAGCAGTGCTTCAACTTTTTGCTGTAAATTATCAATTTAATTCACAAAGCCAGCAGCATCATAAAAACAATGCAAAAAAAGAAGAAAGAAGGAAAAAAAGAAAAAAAACAGTGGGAGGAGATAATTGTGATTGACATGAAAGGAATTCCCTGCACACTCTTTTCCATATTACCCACAAAATTGTAAAGTAGCCGACATAACCATAGCAGTCACAAATCTATCTTTAGAACCTAGAGACAGACTTATAATTTACTGCTCTTATATTTCAAACATTAATAAGCAATGATTGTTGCAGAGGGACTTGCCTGTTCATACATTTCTCTTGCATTCGCTGGCCCCTCTGGAGGACCATGCTGTACTTTGGGATAAAGTTCTGCTCTCCCTGAGGAATTCCCGTCAACACAGGCTGAACAGTAAGCATGACTCCTGCACTCCGATTACTTAATAAAGCTGGCAGCTACTGTCCTGGGAGCGTGATCACTTGCCTTAAATATTGTATCCTATAGGAGAAAAAAACAGTAGTGCAAATACCCAGGGGAAGAGTGGGAACCAAGTGGTGGTTCCAACAACATTGAATGACATCTGAGTCGACTTATATTTGCAGGAGATCTGGCACAGAAGCAGTGCTTGTTAATGAAATAGGGTGCTTTTGTCATAACAAAATGCAACAAAAGCAAATGTCTTAATTAAAAGTTATGATGCACTGAAAATCATCCTACCTATTGAGGAGTTTGCTGAAAATGGAAAAGCAAAGCTTCCTGTTGTTGATTAGGAATTAGTGTGTAATGGGTTTTCTTGCTGTGCATTTCGAAAACAGCCAGTGACATACGACCGTTGCTTTGCTCACAAATCTTAACAACTGGTGCACCTCCTCTGCTCTTACAGCAAGAAAGATATGCCATTGTTCTCACTGTTGTTTCTATGTCCCTTTTGCTGCCCCATCAGAAAAAACCCATGTCACCACAAAGCAGCAGTAACACCTACTTTACTAAATGGAGTCCAAGAAAGGATACATAAAATCTTCTTTTATTCGGGGACTGGATTGAGCTGTTGGAGTCAACTCTTTGTCTAAAAAGGATCACTCCAGGATTAGCTGAAAGAAATTCAGATTTGCTCTTTGCTGTCCCTAGAAAGACGCAGAAGCCAAGCAGAGATGTGATGGCCAGGCTTATTTCCTGTCATCCTCCTGTCTGGTCAAACAAAGACTGCGACAATTTTGCCTAATACACAGTCAGTGATGCATCTGAAATTCCCATTTAGAGAGATTTCAAACTGTAAGTCCATTATGTTTCTATGAGACCCATGCTCTTAAATTGGTAAGGATTAAAAAGGAAAGCAGCTTGCTACCATATCCCAGTTTAAACTCTAACCACCATAATTTTTCTTTCAGGATCTCTGCAAGTGAAGCATTTTCCTTTCTTTTATTGAATTCTGCAGTTCACAATAACAGAGTAAAAGTTTTCTCTAACCTGAACTAATGAACCATAAATCATTTAAAGCATGCAAACGCAGTTCAGAGAAAAGGAAAAATCAATTGTAACTCATTGAGTTTCCAAAGTAGATTTTTCTGCATGATGTTCTTCAGCTCTCCTTTCCACAAAACATGCTCATTTTCAAGAATTAAACAAAGAAAAGAAAAAAGGAAATAATTTTTTCCATTATATAAAGTGCTATGTAGCAGTCAGGCCAAGGGAAAGAGGCCCAGAAAGTGGAAGAAAAAAACTGTAATTATTTCCATTTGAAAATATTTCAGACATATTTTCTCTCATGAAAATATTTTCTCTTCTAACTTCCCCAAAGGCACTAATTCGTACAGCTCCATTAAGCTTATTAAAAAAATCTTGGTAATATTATCAAATGTAATTAAAGCCACCAAGACACCTAATAGGAACATTTTGACAAACTATGTTAATTTTGGTCTACTGTTCCCCTCCTCTGCTGCAGGACAAGAGTGCTGAAAAAATGCATGTTGGCAATAGGAAACCTAACATTAAATTGTGCAAAAATTTCATTCCAATAAAACATGTGCCTTGTTAGATTATGATCCATCCTCCAGCAATATTTTCTGTTTCTTTAATTTGCAGCTCACATCTTATTAAAACTGGATATCCTTGCTCCTGTGGAAAGAGGAGCTGTGGCGGCAGGCTCACCACACGCTCAAGTCTCCGTGTTTTTATCTGTTGTAGTCTCTCCTGATTGTGAAACAAGATACTTCTTCCTATTCAAGAATCTTGAACTTCCTTATACTGGCAAATGTTTGCCTCTTACCCCATCTCCTTTGTTGAATATACAAACTGTTGTCATGTTGATTCGACAAACGTTCCAGCGTTTAGCCCTAAAATTTGGGATCTTGGTAAACAGCAAGTAAAAGGAGTTTCATTTTCATAAGACAGGTTACCCTCAGAGACTTGGAGTCCTTAAAGTAAAATCCAGAGCCAAGTACCTGAAGCTCTTCCAATTCTTGAGTGTAACCAGTAGTTTACTATATAGACTGATGAGAAACGTTTGTCAAGAAATCACATTTGTTTTGGTTCAATGTAATTAACAGTCAAATGAACAGTGGTTGGGTAAAAATAATGGTCGTATAAAAATAGTATTTTGCTAACACGCCGTTTGCAGACCAGACTCAGTTTTGGCCTTACTAGAGAAAAATGAGTGGTTTGTTTATGAAGTTACTAACCTTACTGTCTAGTCCTAAAACTAGTCCCAAACTCTTCAACTAGTCAGACCAAGAACCTTCAAGCCACGTCTGGCAGCCAGTCTTGTACCCAACACAAATCTCAGAAAACAGCTACACTCAGTTTTAATGGATCTATTTTCCCACATATGTAATTATGCAAACCATATTACACTGCTTAAGGCTTACTGTGGTATATGAACAACGTCTAGTTTACATACACGATGTTTCCTTCAGCGTAACAGCCATTGATGAGGAAACCATGGCCAATAAAACAGGTGCTCTAGAAAAGTAAACCTTCAGGGACTAATGCTTAATGGACTGTGTGAAAAGAGGAGTATATCCAAATTGATATGGGAGATCCTGTCTAATTCATGAGTAAATTAGGTAATAAACACAAAGATGTATATATCTCACAGACATTTACATGTAAACAAGGTCACCTCAAGAGCACATATTTCTCCGTTTGTATTGGTAATTATAAGATTAAAAAAATCAAAGATCCTTTCTAATCACGGAGAACTCATAGACTGTAAAAACTGAATACAAGCTGTGGATTTAGCACTGTGCAAGTGTGTTGTGTCTAAAACAACTATATTGAATACAGGGACCAAACAGGAGTGTAACTCCACCAGACAGTGCAGTGGTCAGATTCCTTTCTGTTTTCAATAAACTTCTCCATAGTGGAATAGAAGCAATAAGAAGCTGCCTTTGCTCTGAAAATGAACTGGTTATAAAGATAAGACATCTCCTGCACTAAACGACACAACACTCATCTTCATAGCTTCAGAGGTCAGCAAGAGATAAGGCAGGCTTGGAAAGAGCTGCTGCTGCTTTACAAAGCAATGATAACAATGCATTCATAATGAGGTGTATTCTAACCATAAATTTTCTGACTGGAAGGCAGGAGATAACAAAGAAATCATCTTTTAGGTAGTTTCAACTGCTCTATGCTTTCCAGTTATTCATTCTGCACAAAAGAGCCTTGCAACATAATCTCCTAGACATACAAGTACCAACATTTCATGTTCATTTATGTCAATTTGCAGTAGTATCACAGCTAGTGCCATCACTGAACTTAGCTCAGAAAATCATTTTTCCAGAGCTTCCTCTTCCACAGCAAGCTGAATGGACTCAGCTCTGAAGTGAGATCTGCTTATGGAAGAGCTGTGCTCAAGTGGAAGAAGCCTAATGAGTGTAAACGAACCTCAGCAAATACAAACCGTGGAGTAGGCGAAAGATGGCAATATGGTGCAAAAATTCAAATTTGATGCTCACAAGGATACTGCAGAGGAGACTGCTGTTTGAAGCAGCTTTGCCCTGGCCTCTGTCTATCTTTTGCATGAAAGCACAGGGATGTAAACAAATTTCTGTCTCCTTTCATTTTCCTGATTGCCCCTGGTCTTCCTCTGTGGCTGTTGTGCTGCTCCAATCCATTATCCCAGCTCCATTCTGCCTGGGTCTGCTCAGGAAGTTCAGCAGTGTCGAGCAATTAATAGCGCCTGCAAGGTGCTTGTACGACTTTATTTGTTGAAACGCATTTTTCTGTTTCAGCATTAGATCCAGATCATTTAACCAATAAAAAAAGCATCAGCCACCAGATGTTATGTTGCACTAGTGACTAATTATCAAACAACATGGCAGATGTGTAATTTCTGAGGGTATCAGGAAAGATTTAAGGAGTGGGATAAGCAAGGAATGAGATTAAGAACTCATGGAATTCAGAATAAATAATTGTTTTTCTTTTTTGGAGGAATGTTATAACCCAGTCCTGAAGGCAGAACATGGAATGACAGCATTACTGAGCCTGGAAGGCACCCCTGGAGACTGTCTAGTCCAAACCCACTGCTCAGGGAAGGGTCAGCTGGAGAAGGTTGCTTAGGACTGTGTCCATTTGGGTTTTGAGTTTCTCCAAAGACGAAGACTCTACAACCTCTCTGAGCAACAGGTGCTGGTGTTTAATCACCCTCATGGTAAAGTTTTCTCATATTTATACAGAATTTTCTGTATTTCAGTTTGTGCCCATTGCTTCTTGTTCTGTCACTGGGCACCACTGCACCAGTTTTGTAGAGATCATGCTTTTAGGTTTACCTAAGAACTGTGAAGATGAGAGGTTTTGTTGTTGTTCTTTTTTTTATTTTTTTTTTTTTAACAGAAGCTTGGGTTGTGACTGTCACATGATGTCCAAACACAGAGTACTGGTTGCCTGCTCCAATTCAACCAGGCAATTCATCTTTCTCCCTGTTTTTCCTCCTAGAAATATCCCCATCAGTTTGTCAACCTTCTCCATTCTGGACACCAGGCTTCCAGCTCTGCTTTTTGGATGTTTAACTTCCTCATTGTCAGACACTGAACTAACACATCTGCTAAATGTTAAACATGTACTTAAATGCTCTTCTTAGTAAGGAGTTTGTATTGAAATGTGCCCCTTAAGCAAAGTAAGTAAAGATGAATTCAGTGTACAATTCCTGGCAGTCAGCAGCCAATATTTTAACAGCTTTAGTGTCAGATACCACTGAGAAGTAACCATCTCCTGGGGCTTTCAGCAGGCATTGAAAAAAATCTGAATTCCTCCCAGGAGATGTTCAGAAACATCATGAGACTCCGTACTGATAATGAGGATTAGATGGGACACTGGTTGCAAGATCATATTTACTGTGACCGTATCAGACATTTAGAGACACAGGGTACAGCTATTGGGAGGTCGTTGGAACTGGCATTAGTACTGTGCTGTTGATCTCGTTCTACTGAAATTATTTCAGCTGGGTAAATTTATTGCAGAACACAAGATTTAACCTGAGAAATCTAAAAGAAGAATAAGTCCTTTCAAGATTTGGAATGGTTTTGGCAAAAAAAAATCTCATTTGCTGCAAGAAAATTTGAGATAATTATCATTTGTACTTAATACATTGTACTATGCAGTCTGCTGATGAACCCAGATGCTCTGTTGTGCTCTAAAGGTGTTGCAGCATTATGTCACAGACCCTCTGCTCTGTAAACTCATACACTGCCAATCTCAAGGATCTCTGTGTTGTTCACTGCTGCTACTGTCCAAACCTCGCAGCTGCCAAGTGAAATGGAGGAGCCAGGGAAGATTATATGGTCTTTGTAATTTTATTGTTATGTAACCCAGGTGGTAGCTCACGCATGGATTAAAGGTAAAATTCACCTTTTCCTTCTCTGCCTCACAAAGGTGCCAGCAGTGATATTACACAGCAATCCTGATTATTTCACAAATGCATAGGACTAATTTTAAAGCTGATCCTTCAGGCTTAACATCCCTGGAGTTCTCTCCAGGTGAGTCATTTATCCTTTATAAGGTTTCTTGTTTATTGCCTGGCAAAGAACCCAGTCTTGCTGACGCAGCTGATAATTTATAGCAGCTAGAATACCACTGCAGAAGCTTTTCTCACCTTTATTCCCACAATGGAGATTCACTCACTGATGAGTTACTATATAAACACTGAAGTGAAGGCAGCACAGAAATGTTTCAATCATTCCTGTCCTCTCCCTCTCCTGCTACAGCACCACAGTCACTTCTCTCTTCACTAGTACTTAACATTTTCACAATGCTCTCCGTCTCCACAAAGGTGCAGAAGTGGTAAATAAATCATACTGCAACCTCTGCAAGACAGGTGTGAGTTTGAGAGATGGCCAGAAATTTGCAGGTGATATTTTCCAGGAAAATTCCGATCTACTAAAAATTAAAACTACTATTAATTTTCTAGGAAAATTGTATCCAATAGATATATTTCTGAAATTCTCCAAAATTCACACCTCTATTTCAACTTCTAAAAGAACAGCATTATTTTTCTGTGAAATATTTTTTCTTTAAATTTAAATGCATCTTAGGTGCTGTACTCTTCAAAAAACCAAGGAAATTAAAAAAAAAAATAAAAGATTAAAAAAGCAACCTCACAACTGTTGAAAAAGTTTGATTTTTCCAAGTTTGATAATTTTCTATACATCTACAGCACAGAAATGTTTAAAAAAAGTTAAACTATTATTTGCTTTGAAATAAAATATCAAAAATCCTTTTCATAAAGGAAACATTTCCCATCAAGTACTCATATATTATTTCACTCTACAGATAGGGAACTAGCAGACAGAAATTATATTATTTTACAGTGTCATGCACAAATTCGGTGGCATACCCAAAGTTAAGGACTCTTCAAGGTTTAAGATTTTCAATCTAGACTACAGAGTCAGAATGATTTGATGGGACTCTGAAGCAGAACCACTTGTAAATGCGAGGACTACAGCTTTGCTTTTTTGAAATAAAATGCTAAAATTGGAGGTTTGTTACCTCCCTTACTTTCAAGGAAGAAAACTGTGCTTGGGAGTCTCCTGTATTCCAGGTATTTGAGAAAAGAGGAGAGGAGGCGAGTGCCTGTACGGCCGCTGCCGTACTTGAAATGCACCGAGCACAGAACCCAGCCCTGCAGAACAGCGAACACGGAGCAGCTCGGGAAATCACACAGAAGACTTCTCCTGAATATCTCCATTCACAATTGCCTTAGGAAGGTTAATCAGGTATTACGGGATGTGCCAAAATAAGTCAATTTCACAGTTATACAAAATGGAGACAGTGATGAATGCAGTTTAAATAAAGTGGTGTATTAGATCAAGTTGCTCAACGACAAGACTGCACTGAATAGTTCCAGAGCTGAGATTTTGCCAGAGACAAACTTTGCATATCTCCATTCTTACACACACCTGGAATGACTAAGGCTCTGTATTTTGTTGTTCTCTGCCATTTTAAATCATGTACAGTTCACTACAGAATTGAGTTACACAGTGTATTATAAATACTAAATACATAAAATAATGTGCACACTGTGCTAAATGACCATCTCCAAACACTCCTAAAGAGAAAACAGTTTATATGTTTTGGTTTAGCTATGCTGTAAATTCTTTTCCTATAACTACCCACCGGAGTCACATTTCCTATAGGCGTCTAGAAAGTAAAAGGAGTGTATACCAGCTCAAACGGAGATGAATGATACTTATGACACTATCTGTACACAATTTATTATTTGCAATATAAAAATTACCAAACTAATGATGCTGTAAAGGCAATAATGTTCAGCTAGAGCAAGACTGGATATATAAAGAGGAGCAAGTATATTAAGATCATGCCAAGAGGGGCTGTCTGCCTTAGCTGGCAGAGCTCCCCATTGGAGGCAGGGAACTATAAGGATGCAAACAATGATTGCAGGGCAGGTTTTGCTCTTCAGTTCCCCTGTAGAACCCACTGATGGCACAAGGCATTCCACTGGCACTGTTCATACACGCACTAAATCATACCTGGGTGCTATTATGTACAAAAACTGAACCCATTGATTTGAATGGTAAGAGGACAAGAGGACGAGTAAATTCTCAGACCAAAACCCACTGTGCTGCATAGCTTCCATTGATTTCGCTACTTGAGTAACTTCAGGTGATTAAAATCTTAGTTAAAACTGGGATGCTAATTTATTTTTTGCTGTGGAGTCTCATACCAAATAAAATATTGAGGATTACCCAAGGTGAAGAGTAGGTCCCACTGATTTAGAAGTTTAAAGGGACATACAGATTTTAGGTCTTAAAGCAGATACTCAAAATTAATGAATACTAGTAGAATTAGCAGCCTCCATTTCCCCTCAAAGACGGTATCAACTTCATGTCACCTTACAGCTGCCTCGAGAAGATAAAGGTGTTGATGTATGAGGTCACACAGGGATTTTAATGAAGCACAGCACCGAAAAGGCCCTGAGGAAATAAAAAAGTCTGAATTTACAAAGAGAATTAGAAGATCAGTAAATAAGTCATGGTGATATGCATTGAATAATGAGAATAAAAGGAAACGGTGAATAGCTACTCATTTAGTGAGACACATTCATCCAGCACGCCGAGTGAGGTAGGTGCCCTATGGAGAAAGCAGTATGCGACCAGGTAATTAAAGACTCTATCATAATGCATGCACACAAGGGAGCCAAATTAAACTCGCACAGAGCTATCAATGCAGCGTTTCCTAACTTTTCTGCGTTTGACTTTGTAACCTTAACACTCTTTTAACATGGCAATTTTTGTTTTGGTTCTTTTAACATAGTCATTGGTATACATTAACCATGAACAACTTGTTTTGCTCTTAATGATCTATCATTCATGTAGCTTAGCTATATCTTTCCAAACACTGTGGAAATGTGGTTGGGTAATGCAGACAATCGGCTCTGAACTTGTTAAAAAAGAAATTAAGGGCCTTGTGTTTAAACCATGAAAACATACATTAAAGCACTGACACATAAAACCATATATATATGCACGCACAAAAATGAAATATCAACTTTTCCAACAAGTTCTTACTTAGCTTGATTTTCTAAGGCAATGTAATTTCTGTGATTACAATGTCTGGTCATCTACGCATCTGTTTGTTCGCCAGTCCTTCTAATTCCAGGCAATTCTCAATCTATTTGTTAATTAAAAAGCATATGTGAAAAAAAATAAAGATGTCAAAGAAAACTAATTTTTACATATTTAGTGAAAATTGATGTCTGAGTACAGGTAAGACCCTAAATTAATGACCTGAATAAATTTAATCCAAATAAAGTCAGCCAGAATTTGGCCATCATACGCTAGGCTTTTCAGCATAAATTATGGGAATCTATGTTGTGATATGTGAACAGTCATTCAACAATAAATAAGAAGACACTGAATTTTTCTTAGTAAGCCTTCTGTATCCCTCACTGTTATCTCACTTCTTCATGGGTTCATTCAAAACCTTAAAGAATCAGATGGCTGGGCACAGACTGCCCACAGAGCCATCCTCACCAAGTGCTACACGGCATGAAAAGGACACCGATATGAAAGGCAATATTAAACCGTGCTTGTCCTTTACCTACATGCTTGGAACAAAGGTTGTGCACAGACAAGGCATGATGGTGTGAAGGGCTGGGAGGATTATACTCATGACTAGGAAGCCAAATAAAAGTCTTTAGTCTTTGGGCTGAGATCGTGACTACAGCCCATGGACTGGAAAACTTGGACGCAGAGTCTGAGAAGTAAATTTCATGTTCTTGTGACATTTCAACACATCCAGTGTTTGCCTTTTATTTTTCCACGTGTTGTTCAAGACATCTCCATCCCATTTCTTTCCATTTCCTGCTGCATTTACTGCCTTTTTTCACCCCCTCCCTACTCTTCTCCACAGACATAAGACAGTTTTTTATAATTACTGTCTGGGCTTACTTACAACTAGTAAGCTAGTAAGTTGATTCACATCTTCAAGTCTTACCTTGGAGGGCTCTGTTTCTCTCTCAAATTTAAAAGAGCTTTCCACCGGAAAGCATTTTTTAATATCTTGTACAAAGGAAGTTTGCACTTTAGAAACTGCTTGGTATTGTAGCGTGCTCTGCATACAGATGGAAGTTATGATTGCAAATAACAGAAGTAGTTAGATTAACCTAAATCCACTGATTCATTTTTAAAGATGTGATTTTTTTTTTTACCAAACCTAACACAGTTCCTATGTAAACAAGACTTATGCAACTGTGTTGTGTGGTTCATTTTTTAATCAATCTCAGTGACATTGGACAGGTTTTGAAGTCTTAAGAATATTATATTCTGACAAATTCTGCGTAAAGCAAAGCTGAGTGGACAGGAGAGGTTCAAACTAGCAACCTATCTGAGATAAAGCCACATCATGGGGTTGGTGAGTGAAGGTTCAGAGAGTTTGTGCATCCCAGCCAGCCAGCGAGGAGTGGAACTGCCTTTCTGCAAGTGGTGGCCAAGGGTGTAGATCAGGAAGGGGTATAGATGTCTATGATACAGAACTTGGTGGGAGCTCACAGAGGACCTTGGGACAGTGTGGAAGAAGAGAAGGAAAGAAAGCTGGAGTAGGTTCTAGCAGCATCTCTAGCCTAAGTACATGGAGAGCTGATAACAACAGACATTACGAAAAGGAGGTTAATTCCCACTGGAGATGAAAAACAAGATGAGAAATAGGGACAGGTTATTAGGAACAAATATTCAGTCTCAGTATAGCAAAAGTTAACAGTGAACTGATCAAGGCTTGGTAATGCATCCATTACTCTTTCATATAGATCTTAATAATCTGGGCAAAAGGAAGAAAATAAGAGATAGCAAAATTTGCAAATGTCTTCTGCCTACCTCCCTTTACCCAGGGACTTTGGATCAAGGTCTGTGGAAGAAAAAGCTTAATTTTTTCAGAATTTCTATTCCTCTACTGAATTTCAGGATGAAAGTTTAGTGTTATTTTTGACAGATAATAAGAGGGTGGTGAATATCTGAAAGGATAAATGACATAAAAAACTCTGCACAGCTCAGCAGCCTGGACTGCTTTTGCAAATTCCTAAGCCATCATCTTACAGCACTCTATGTAGAAAGTTTGCCAACACAAAATTAGTTAAATCAATGAAATATTTTCTTTGGAAAACCAGTATCATAATTTTAATCTTCTGACACCCTTAGTGGTTTTGTTTTGGTTTTTTTTTTAATAGAGAATGGCAGCCGTAAGAGTAGGAATGTATTTTTTATAATTAAAAAAGATGAAGAAGACATTAGCAATCATATTAGGAACCTACACCTCAGATGGGCTCTGCTGCAGCCGAAATTTCAGACTATATGGATCGTTGTTTCTTATTTCTGTTGAGGCAGTTCTATTTTACCTATGAAAAGGTAACTAACCTCTGCGGTGTAAGGTAAACTATAAGAACTGTAGGGTTAAGGAATCAGAAACAGATTTCTACCTGATGAGTTACCGACAGTTTTATAAAGAAAGCAGTCAAGATCTTTTTGGTTTCTATAAGTAAAAATATCTAAACAGGTAAAATTAAGAACTGAATTAAAACAGCTAATTTGGCAAAAATATTTCATAGAAGGCAATCGTGTGCCAATTAACCAAGAATTGTAATGTTTTAGTGAATTATAAAAGTATATATGTAATTTAAGGATTAACAGTTTGCTAGGCACTAGGATTTAAAAGATAGAATAACCCTTGTGAATGGCTTCTGGAACCATGTTCTCTGACAAGCAAAGGTAGAGCAAATGTTTTAGGAGTCACATCATCTCCATCTTAAATATGATATTTCTTACAGCCTTGCATATTTTTACATGTTTATACTATTTTGAATGTCATTTCTGTATTTAAAGTTTTATGCAGATACGTCTCTATTTGTGCATATAGCTTGTAACTCATCAGACTCAGACATGACATGCCTACATGAGCGTGTTCCTAGATACCTCATTGCCCTCGGTTCCTCGCATCCGTTGCCCTCCATAAGTTCCTCTCCACGCCATTGCTACTATTTACTTGTGCAGCACCCAACAAACCTTTCCCGAGATAAAATATATTGAATGAAGTGCACATGCAAAAAGCCAAAAACCACTTTAATCCTTGCAACTCCAACCTCCAACAAAATACCACAGTAATTTTAAGACCTAAAAAAAAAAAAATTAATCAGAAACTCTTCAAGAACCTGATAAATAGACAGCACCTGCCTTGAAGTAATTGTTCGAGGATGTCTCTGCCATTCACAGAGTGCAACTCCAATAGTTAATTTTCTGCTGTGTCCGTTATAATTTTTAATTGAAAACTCTCTGTTAGCTCTAAAAGAAGTTTTAAAAGCACTGCTGAACTTCAACTCCAATTCTTTGCTTTGAGCAAAGATGATTAAAATACCATTGCTGCGTTCTTTGTAGAATATGAAGTAGTTCATAGTGGTGTAGCTGACAAGGGATATCATGATGAGATCTTGAAATTATTCCTTCTGCTTCTAGCTTAATTTAAAGTCCCTGAAGTCAGGTAAGACATTAATAAGTTCTGGATCTTGCCTCAGATATGCAAAAAGCTTTAGTTATAACAAAAATACTATATGCCCGTTTCTGGGAGACAGAGTGTGTCTAATCCAAAAATGCTAATTGTAGGAAATTAATATACAAATAGAAAAATAAAAGCACTAGATAAAATGGATAATTGTTATATAAAATTAAATCAAAATATTATAGAAACAAAATGGAATAAAAACTTCCATTAAGATTATTGAAATAAAAACCTCAGTCCTCTGCACAATAAAATTGGTAACCAAAAATGTATCTGTGCTGGTTTTGGCTGGGATAGAGTTAATGGAAACAGTGCTGATAACCCAGGGATGTTTTAATTATCGCTGAGCTGTGCTCACACAGAGCCAAGGGCTCTTCTGCTCCTCACCCCACCCCAGCAGTGAGGAGGCTGGAGCTGCACAAAAAGTTGGGAGGAGACCCAGCTGGGACAGCTGACCCCAACTGATCAAAAGGATGTTCCATACTATATGACACTGTGCTCAGCATATAAAGGGGGGGAGAAGAAGGAAGGGAGGGGACATTCAGAGCATTTGTTTTCCCAAGTAACCATTACAGGTGATGCAGCCCTTCTTCCCTGGAGCTGGCTGAACACCTGCTGCCAGTGGGAAGCAGGGCATGAATTCCTTGTTCTGCTTTGCTTGTGTGCACAGCTCTTGCTTTATTTATTAAACTACCATTTTCTCAGCCCACAAGTTTTCTCACTTTTACCCTTCTGATTCCTTCTCCCATCCCACTGTATGGTGCCAATTGCTGGCTGAGGTTAAACCACAGCAGCACCATAACTTGTTCTATTTTTAATTTAGTTTATATGCCATGTGCTTCAATGAGAAAGGCTTCTTTATTAAATCCTTATTGGGAAAGAAAAAGAAAATAAAGACAAGAAGAATAATGAAAAGAAAGGGGGAAAAAAAGTACAGCAGAATATTAGACAAAATTTAAGCTAAGATAAAAGAGAACCAAGGGATGAATAATAAATGCTGATCTCATTATATATCAAAAAGGACAAATCACAGCAGATTCTAGTTGAGTGAAATGATTAATAACACAGATTCAAATCACAGATACTTTGACTGAATATGAATAGGTCAAATTGTCTGGAGATGAGATGTTACAAATACACAAACGTGTGCCCTCGTGGTGGAGATAAACTAGAGACAAGCACACTGTTCATAGTAACACAGAACATCTTGTTATCGTTAATTCACTGTCATTGTCCTTATTCCCTTACTAGGGGCATGATTAGAGGAAATAAGACAGAGATGAAGCCTTCAGGGGGGTTGAGCCAGAATTATCAGGCAGTATTGTAAAAAAGAAAAAAGCTGTCTTCAGCTCATCCCATCTGATCTCCTAATTAGGTCCTCTACTGTTCTGCATCTGCCAGAAGTCAGACAAAAGTTTTCATAGAGTTCAGGTAAGGGATGGCTTGAAGAAGCCCCAGAGGACCGCTGCACACCCCTCCAGAGCTCCTCCATCCCCTATCAGCACATGGTCAGGTGCAGACAGATGGGTGTCACCATCCTCAGCACACAACTGAGGGGAATAAAGACATCCACAATAAAGGAATCCTAGCCCTGAGGAGTTGAGCAGACTAATTTTTTATGGCATGTCTATCAATAATTCCCACTGCGTCATAAAGTTTAATAAACTCTTGCGATAATAAGGATAATGTGCTTTGGAGTCTAAAACAGTGGGCTGTCCTGTTTCACGATGAAATAGCTTGCCGTTAGGGAGAAGGGAGACTGGCAGAACAGAAATCTATAAGAACAAACAAGTAAAGGGCACAAAAATAAGTCTATCAGCTAATACCAGTGGGAAAAAGACTAAAGGGAAAGATAAAAGCCGGAAATGTCCAAGACCTTTTCTGAAGTTGCAGCAATGTTTTCCATCCACTAGACCTAGTACACTTTACAAATCATTACCTAATAAATCTTCATAATGCAGTATCAGGCAAAAGGCTCTTTGAGACCTCCAACACTGGGCACTGCATAAATTTCCTCCACTGCAGTGCTTCACCATTCTTATTATGGGAGTATTTTCCCAGTGCTTAACCAAAATTTCAGGCAGGAATTTGGGTCTGTTGCTGCTGCAGATAGGTAAATCCCTTCCTTTTCCCAATAACCTTGTACCTCTTTGAAGACTATTTTCACAGCCTCTGACATTTTCTCATCTTTAAGCTAACCAGCCACAATTCATATTGATGTTTTTATGATGAATTTTAGGTCGTGTTTTCTAACACATCAGTCATTCTTGTTTCTGATCCCTAGTCTACAGCTAGTCTACATTTTATTTGAAGTGAGGTGCTAAAAAATGGATACAAAAGCTTCAACAGACTTTATCCAAACTTATTTTTGACCTTTACAATATATTCTCATACAGAAGTCTACATGTACATAGGTGCATGCACGAACATATGTAAAGAGTGTATTCCAAACAAAAATAGAGCCTGGAAGACTGACTAACATGCACTTTACAGGCTCTATTCCTGTTTAGGTTGTGTTTTTTATATGTGAGAAACACAAAACACTTAAAATTATTACGTACACCGTTGTTATTATTTGCCATAAGGATCTGGATGTTCTCTATCTGAACCTCTGTCAGGGTCCCCTCTTGTGCGACACATTTTGCTAACATGCATACAGTTATCTGGCTTCGCCCCGTTAGCAGATGCATGTTCTCTATCTACAATCAGATAAGGAAAATAAGTGGTTATCAGATTGGGATGGTTAATTTAATATTTTTTTGAGGAAGGCTAACTCTCAGTTCAACAGTCTCTTCATTTACATAGGTACAGTAGCTGTCGTTAGCAGGTGATTAACAACACCAGGGTGGGAAGGGGGATGGTAAAATTCTGCAGTGAAACACTGGAGGCTTAGCTTCTAATTGCAAACTATTGTTAAAACTTGGCAACGCCCAAAGTCAAAAATTGCCCTGATGAGGAGTCAGAGTTCATCTACCTTTCATTTAGAATAGTCTCATGTGAATTAGCACAATTAAATCAATGCAGATCTATTTTATAAGTCATGTGTACAGAATATGCTTCTACAGTAAAGTAAAATCTCTCAGAACATTTTATTTTAACACTGCAGGTAAGACACTGTTTCTTCGGGGGCATGAGAACAAACATCCGTGATTTAAAGGATCATGTTTACAACGAAGTGAGCGGATGCTTCATGTACTAACTCTGAGGTCTGCAGGAGTGTTCCCTTCAGCCGTCAGGTGTTAGAATCACCCTCCAACCCCTGGTCCAGGCACCGCTGTCCAGCTTGCCTTCTCAAACTGACGAGGAGGAGCCACAGTGGTGTTCGAAGCTGCTGTAGCAGCTGAATAATCTGATGCTAGAATTGCAAAGGTGATATGGAATTCAGTTAGGACATCTCTTGGCTCATCTTGCCCAGAGCTGAACAAATTTATTGCAATTCACTTGCTCCAACACCCGTGCTACTGGCAGAGCCTGGCAGCTGTCCAACAGCCGCCTATGCGAGTGGAGACTTTTTCCAGTGGTTTCCAGCCATGATTTTGAAGGAAGATAAAACTGGTATTCAGGTCATTTTTCAAAATGGAGTTAATCTCTTAAAAATGTAGGACATTATTTTGGCTTAAATATAAGAAGTCATAACCCCGTGATCGGTTGGGTTGCTACATTATATAAAGTTATCAGCGAGTGAGCTTCCAACGGGCTTTTTTATAATGAGATTTACAAAAACTATCTACAGCAGAGAGTGGTCTGTCAGGACGACACCGGCAATGTGCAGGGGATGTATGTGCCTTGTTACTTACTGCTCAAAATGAACCTAGGCATGATGAAAGCAAGTCCCAACCTGAGCTCTCCTATCATCTGGGGGGTGTGAACTTTGAAGCATCTTATTTGAAATCCAACTGCTGTTGTCATTTAACATTTATATATACTAATTATTTTTGTGATCATTTTAACTTTGTGTAAAACAGTGACAGTTACAATTAGCACATTTCCTTTTCTGGGAAGAATAACATACCACAAGTTCTCTATATCATATTCCTCAAAGCAGTTTCTGACCAGTCAGTTCCACTAGCAAACGTGTCAGCAATGGAAGCTATTCACTGTAACAGATCTGGACAGAACCCAGCCCTGCATTTTGTCTTTGCTAGGTGACCACATGAGCACAGTAGCACCCAGTCAAACCAGAACAAGGAGGTCACACAATGATAAACAGGATCTTCTCCTCAAAGAGGCAAACACGATGGCTCAAGTAGATCTACCCTCCTTCCAGACAAACAATTTACAAACTGCTATAGAATCAGCTGGCAGTTACCAAGAGCTTTTTGGATAAATGGAGTTGACAGAGCATGATTTCACCAAATAACAACTGCAGCTTTTAGATAATTAAAGGGAGTTAAGCATCAATGGAGAATAATGAGGAAAAGAAGGAACTGGCAAAAATTCTCAGTGGCATCCTACACACACGTGCTCAAGGCTTACTTTAGTCTTCTCATTCATGTTCATGAGACCAAGTGACAAAAGCCCTTACCATTGCAAGATTAAGTCCTTACACCCTGCTCCTTTACCCATCTCCTCAGTCCTGTAAAATACTTATCTTTCAAGATGTCAGCAACTCCCTGGGCTCCCATGTCTCAGGTTCTTACCTATGGCAAGTCCTCTCACACTTCTCTGCCTTAGAGTATTTCACTTTGAAAAGATGAGAGACCGTAAGATGGGCCTGCCTCCAGCTCAGAGGCTGGCCTTGGGGCAGCTACAGGCTCTCCAGAAGTGGTTTGATGTCTGTAGCAGCACTCCTCCTCATGGTTTACCACGGAGATATTCCCCCTGGCATCAGTAAAATATGCTCAACAATATCAACCGGAGTTGGTAGGAAGAGTGAATGAGAAAGGGAAAGATCCGTGAGTGGTATGAAGTCCCCTGTACAGAACCACAGAGTTGCCTCCAGATTTCATGGCAGTGTTGGTAAAACAACACCAGTGGTGCCTACGGGGACAGAGTCACCTCGAGCCACCGTGCAGTGGGGCTGAGCCGTACAGCTGGGACCCTTCCGCTGGTGTCACACATGGCAGGGGAGCAGCCCCCTGCTCTCACCTTAGGTTATTGACAGGACACGCCTGGAGTACACACGGCTCACGGGGAAGTAAGGGATATGGAGACAGACATGAGAAACGCGGGGGATGGCATTGGGGAACACACTCCCAAGCTGCTCATTACCAGATTGCTTGGATGAACAAGTTAATGAACTACAGATGAGACTGGAGGAGAAGCTGTAGAACAGCCATGGTGCCATGTGGGCAAGAGAAACAAGAGCTTCAGCTGGGAGGCAAGAGATGGATGCTAATGAGGGGATGAAAGACCCCTTAGCTCTCATGATAAATGAAAGATCATCTTTGTCTCTTGCCACTTCTCATTACACTCACAATGTTGGCTTCAATATCTCTTCATCTGTCTCTGTTTCTATGGTTACCCTGCAGTTGTACATGCACAGTACTCCTCTCCAAAAAGCTGAAGATATCCACAAGGCTCATCTTGCTACAGTTGTGGAAAGGATATTTGGTCTGTGTTGCTTCTTGCAATAACTTCTTTTCCACAGATGTGGGCCAGCTGGCATCTAACAGCATTTCCCTCAAGCCAGACCAAAGGTCCATCCAGACCAGCATCAATTTCTGGCAATGGCAAATATCTGGTGCCCAGGGAGAAGTGTCAGAACATGGCAAGTGGCTAATCCCCAAAGTACTTCCAATGGCAAACTGTGGTTCAGGAATCTCCTTCTCTTCTGAGGATTTGTCCACTTGCTTTTTGAGCAAAACTTTCATCATCTCCAGGCTCCTGTGGCAAGGAGTGTGGCTTGTCTCTGTGTTGTGTGAAAGACCAGCTCCTCCTGCTGGATTTAAATGCTAAAAAATCAAAGCTGTTCCCACAGGCTTAATGCCACCAGCCATATGCTTACTGAAATCTGGTGCTCTAGTGCTGACTGGAATATGGTGTTACTACATCAAAACAGATTTGGGTTCTGTCAGCACACACTCTTTGTACATGTGGATGCCTGAAAACATTTCATCACAGAACTAAAGTTCAAAAGCAACTAAAGACCAGGCTTAATAAATGAGATCATCGGAAAGAGAGCCGAACTACCATTTTCAGAAAGGTTCTCTGCACACAAGTCTAACAGAATTAGGAAGAGACTGCAAATGCCCAGATTCCTCGTCTGTTTTCAATGTTAGAAATATTTTCCCTTGTTGGCAAAGAGCAACTTGGTTCAAGTCCTGTGTCAGTTCAGCAGCTTCTGCTTGAACCACTTACCCCTACCTCAGAACTCATCTTTGCTGCTCAGGTTTCTCTTTTTAGGGGCAGAGATCCCTAAAAGCCTTTTTTTTTTTTTCCCCTCTTTTTTTTTTCCCAAACAAAATACATTTTGAAAGCCAGAAACCTTTCATGAGATAAATCCCTTTCCCCTGCTCACCCCTAGCCAGCCCTTGCCATTTCAGTATCTTTCAGCTGTGGTACTAATAACATTATATTTGGAAATAGGTCTAATAATGGCTTCAGTAAATCAAAGTAGAAGACTTTGGCTGAGAAACCTTCAGCTGCACATTTCAATAATTCATATTTCATTCAAGTCCTACAGACTTGCCCTACCCCTTTGCTGGATGTTTTCTAGAATAATCAGTGCCCTACTGCATGTAAGCCATCATGCTGATTTATCATCAGCATACAATTGTATAGGTTCTGGCATAGCAGAGATGTGCTGGCTGCGTTAGGAACATATGCAACAAGTCATATTTGCCAAAATGAATCTGCAGTCAGTAAATAGCAAGCACTAGATTTTTGCCTAAAACAATTCCCATCTTATAATGTAGTCAGGTTGACTTTGGGATATGAGAAAAAAAATGGAAATAAAGAAAAAAATAGAGGTAATTTTTCCCTGTGCTAAAACAGAAGCTGCATTAAAACTTTGGGAGAAATAGAAATATTTTTTTTTTAACATGCACACCTTCATTAAAAGGGAAGACGGACACTGGTACAAACGTACGCTCTCAGAATCTCAATCTACACTTCATGCCTGCATGAAAGCAAGCAAACCAAATCCCCCTCCTCTTAGAGGTTAAATACTTTCTGAATAAAACACGTGTCCTCTTCCCCTCAACAGCTGCAACGCCTAAAGCAGCAACCAGGGCTGAGCTACCCTTGCAGGGGGACAGCTGAGCTAGCCTGCCCCAAGAGTACTCACCCAAGGACTATTCCATCTCCTGCTGCATCTTTTTTTTATTATTTTGCAGCTGGAATCAGCAGGCCCCTGACAGAAACCCTTTGCTTCACCCCGAGGGATTGAGGGAAACTGACAAATTGACATTTGCTGCTTTACAGGAGCCATTATACAAAGTGAAGCATCACAACGTGGTATTACCTTACGTCCTTAAATTGTGTGTTTTAATGAATTTTATTCTGCTTCTGATCACGGCAGTTTTGGGAAAACATGGAAAAGGTCAAAGAGCGTCATAAAAATTGTCCCCTTTGTAGTGTAGCATATCATTCTCTCAGTCTACAGGGTTTCAAACAGATATTTGATATAGACAGATATTTACTGCTCTTCATCTGAATAAATCTGTCACAGCCCAGAAAGTCACTCTCCAGTAAAGGAGCCAATTAGAAGTAGCACCTGAAGGGAAGTATCTTTTTCTGCCTTTTAATTTCCTAAAGTAACCTGAGAATTTCTAAAGAGGGAACATATCAGCATGATGCTTGAAGTTTCATTATTCTTTTCATCATTTTACAGAGAACTTTTTGGCTGCAAGCACTGCCAATGCAAAGTTACCTAATGCTAAGGTTAGATTTGGTTCTTTTAAACAGCCACATGATCCTGAAAAATAAAAGAAACCAAAGCTATCAGGACATTATTTCTGAAGCACTGCAGTATGCTTGTATGGAATATTTTCTGGTTTCTGAGTTCTAGAGACACGGATATTCAGAGAATTCATTTTGATGACATCTATTAAAGTATTTTCCTGTTCTACGATGACAGCCTGACTAACAGGGAGTGTTAAAGGTACGATCCAGCACAGTGCAAAAGCACCAATGGATTTTCTTCCACTAGGGCAACTTTCCTGCCCTGCAGCGTTTATTACCACTCCATGCAATAGTCCATTGATTGTTAAAATGAGCATATGAACAAGTGAATTCCCTCCTTGGACACTGGGCCAAATTTATAAGATTTAAAAAAAACCCCTTTCAATGTTCCTATATTTTGTGAACTCAAACTCTCTAAAATGGAAGGTGATTGAGACCACTTTTTGAGGTTTCAGGGGTTTTTTGGTGAAGATAAACCTGAATGATTTACCATTTTACCTTCAGCTACAGCACAGTTAACTGCAGCGGCTCAGCAGTTAGTAGGGGAGCAGTTTGGTGCTTCTGCTGGAAAGCAAGAGCTTGGAAGTATGGGAAAAGGGAGAGTCCCAACAGCCAAGGTAAGAAAATCTCATGTGTAAAGCAAAGCTCAGTGGCAGGAGAGATGAATCCAAAACGAGCCTCTGTCACAAGCATTCCCATGCATGTCATTTCCCTTTGATAGTCCAATTCCCACAACTTTAATCACACCCTTCCCAGGAATTCTGAACATTTTAATTCAGCTGAAATCTGTTACTTATTTTAAGAATTTCCATTACCACATAAATATTTAGAGATGTAAATATTAAGTCCTCTAATAGTATTCTGAAAATGTTGAGGCTGTATACATACATAGAAACGAATCATAACTTGATAGTCAAAGGAAAAGATGCAAACAATGATGAGACTATATTGGAATATCTACCACTGGTTATTATTTTGTATAACTGGGACAAACAACAAGGAACAAAATCAATAAAGGTTTATGGAGAGCTGGCCTCATTTTTCTGCCTGGAAGTTATGGCATAGTTGAATTTGCTAAAACAAGTTCTCTTGAAGACAGAGACTTCTGACACACACACAACTGAGGGTAGGGGTGCTAGAGACAGTCTCTACCTTATGCACATCCCCTGGTTTGGACACAGGAAGAAACCTCTGGTGAGCAAAGGAACACCTGGGAGGAAAGTTGACAGTTTGGGATGTGAACTCAGATGAAACTCAACACTTGAAAATATTCCATTTCATTCAATAAAGGGAAATAAGAGACATTACAAGATTTCAACAATGTTATCATCTGTGCAACATATGAGCACATGCAGTAAAAATAGGGTGAAAATGGTAACTACAACAATTTAATGATCCAAATGGAATAATTTATGAATTTTAACAAGTGGGAATTTTCAACACTCGGGAGAAAAGAGAACGAGAGAATAGATCTAGAAATCCATCTGTATCCTATGTGGGAAAGAATCTTGGCAGCAGGAATAACCTCCAGCAAATCAGATATTTCAGATGGGAAAGGATTTGGAAAGAGGACACACCAGGATAAGGACAGCAGCAAACACACATTTTTGCAGCCTGATCAGATAAGTCTCAGACTAACAGTAAGCAGCTGCCAGCGACATAAATAAGAAATAATCAATGGTGGTGTAGGGGTAGAGAAGATTTTGTCTCTGCTCAGATGTTTGTTGCTCACTTTGTAGTGGTGAGCGGTAGCTGAATATACTGAAGATTTAATGGATGTCAAAACAGTAAAACAATAGAGAAGATGAAGTATTCCTGGTATGATTTTTAAGCAGACTATTCAAATTTTAAACCTTCCATGATTAGAACTATATCCAAGTGTTGAATCATATTTTCAGATGCGCAAGATAAATAATGTGTCACCCATGTTCGCTATATATTGTGATTCAAGCCTGAAACTTTGTCTTCATTTTAGAGAGAACTCGTGGATTTGAGATCTGAAGGCTGGACACTGGCAGAAGATTTTGAAGCAGAACCAATTTCACTTGCAGCACACACTGAAGGGCACCTTCCCCATCACACGTGGGAGGAACACACTCGCATTTCTGGAAGGTGTTTTTATGATCAATTGAAGAAAGAGAAGGTTCCTGCCCTGATTCCTAGGAACTCTGCCTGAAAAGATACCGTGGGTGTGTTTAAGATGATTATTCTTATTTTTGGAGTGTTTCTTTCAAACACTTGACAGTGTTCTTGGCATCAAGTCAGAATTTAAAGTGGTGTCTCAAAAGCTTCACCTACATCCATTGTTTAACGTAACAGCAACTTGAGAAGGAGTCTCTTTTGCCAGGGACAGCAATTTCCCCTGCACAGCTCGGGCACAAGGGACACCAGTGGGGCTGGCACTGACAGCTGCTGGCACTGCCTGCTGAGAAAGCAGCTGCAAAATCAATCCTTTAACAAAAACCCACAGCTTTCAAATGCTGTACCACAAATTCTTAATTCTCCCTTCTTTCAATGTGGGGCTTCTTTCGGTGGACAGAGATTTACATTTATTGATCTATAGGACAAACACAGATGCATATGCCCATGAGATAATAATTCTTTGAATCTGGGTCTGGAAAAATCTTTTAAACTGAGAGACAGTGCAAGAAACGCAAGAGACAACAGCTTAATTACCTTGCTGTGAAGGGTTTTTTAAAAATGTTGCATGCAATTAATTCTTTTAATTTATCAAACCAGTCATCTTCAAGATTTTGCATGATACCAATGCACATGAGTGTGGCACACCCACACAGTCTGAACTGGTGGGTGTGTGTACATAGGGATGCCCAAAGGCAGGTACATACACCCCATGGGCACAACCTCTGCATGCACGTGTGCAGCTTCACAATTAACTTCAATTTTAAAAGCAGATCTATGTGAATCTTTGTGTGTTGGTTCCAATCTCATTGGCACTGGTCTATGTCAGGACTAAATCAGCTGAAGCTTTGGGTCAAACCCGAACACAATCAATAACCACCAGGCTTTGGTATAAATATTAAACAACAATACAGATAAATGCTGAGAGGGCAGGCTAAGAGCTCTTGTAGGATTACAAGGACAATTCTTCGTTACCTTAGGAGCTCAGTTCATTAGTACATGAAAACCTTTAAAAGACGCTTCGGAAGAGTGATAGCGTGTGTACATTTTCTGGCCTTGTACCACCTGCCTGCCAAAAACATACAAAAATTAATTGTCAGATTACATCTGTGGAGAGAGCTTGGAAAGAGAGGAAAGAGATTTTGAATGTCTGAAGCTTTATCAAATTGCTTTTAAGTTAGATAATTGGGCTTTAAAGGCAAATTTAATTTGCACTTAGAGGCAAACACACTTAAATTTAATTATAGAGCTCAGCAACACCAAATGCAAGATTAGATTACTTTTAAAAATCTTGTACAGTTTTAAAAAAGAAAAGAAAATCTTCGGTTTATCATTGTGGCAGACACAACAGAGCCAAGCCCTGTCTCAGACCGACACTACGAACAGTGGAGTGTGAGTGGCTTCCTTGTGCCACTTCCAGGGATTCAGCAGCACATCTGTCCTTCGAATGACATGCAGCGATGAGAAACAAACCAGCATCAGAGAGGCAGCTCTATGTCAGAGAAATCAGTCTGAATAACTCCTCTCCTATACTTTCTCTAATAACTTGGAAAAATCGGAGTGTGAGCCAGGAAAACATATGGGCAGATACATACTTTAAGGCACTTAGGTATATTGACTAATTGTCTAAACTCAGAGTTTATTTTAATTTGCTAAGAAATAAAGCATTTGAAAATAATGGCTATTCAAGAGAAGATGAGTATAGCAGAGAAGCAGTCCTACATCTTCAGCGTGACGTGGAAAAAGCCTCTGAAGTTTCAACAGGTCAGGTTCCCTAAAACAGGCTATACTAAATGACAGCACTGTGTATGAGAGATTGGGAAGTAAACCTTAGAAATCAGACAGCATCTTCATTTTCCTCCTTCATTGGTGATTAAAGAACATGTTGTTTTTCACAAACAATAAAATGGGAAAAGTAAAAATGTAAATAAGAGAAAGCTAATGAGAAAGTGTAAAAGAGAAGCAAACTGAGAAAGTTTTTGGGGTGTGCATAGAGCAAAGATTTATCTGAGGAATATATGAACTTTACCCTTCCTCAGAAAAGTGAAAATATCCCTTGGACCAGAAGTTTCAACTATTTTTATGATCCACCGATATATCTAAGTGTTTGCCTGACTGCTTGTAAAGTAAATGTTTTCTAAATGGGACACTGTTGGTCCATTTTTTAAAGACTTGATGTAGAAAGTCTCTACAACCCCCAAAGTGCTCCCTGCAATAAATACCTCACAAAATAGCCATGAAAATATACTGAAATGAGAAAGACAGGAGCTGTTAAAGGAGACTATGATGCCACTAGTACTTACATGGGGCCAAAACTCATGCTACCAGTGAGAATTTGTGACAGGAGACAGGTACATGCATAAAATCATATATTAAAAGCTGAGGGCTTGATTATTACTATTATATGAAGAAAAAAGTTATTATCTTGATAAGGAGTTTAGAAATACGACCAACGGTATACTCAAAGGTGTTTCCTCACATAGCTGGCATCTTCTTAAAGAATGCCACAAACATTGGGCAAAACCTGCATCACTCTACAACAACGTCCCATTTTGTAACATCTATTGTTCATTTACAGTAACTATACACACTTAAAAAGCAAAAAAAAAAAGGGTGTTCTTCTCTACCTCATCCCTCTGTAATTACCGTTAAACAAGCTTTTGCAATGGACAAAGAAATGTAATCTCCATGGCACAAAACAGACTTTCCTGTTGTTGAACTCTTCCTCTGCCTGCTGCACTGACCAGTGGGAGCCAATCGACTCAATAACTCCGAACTGGTAAATCCCGTATGTGTCATATCCTTGAATAAAGGACCCAAGGGAGCCGTTTCCCTCATGGAAGAGGCAGAGATGCCTAACATTACAGCTAAAACTACTGAAAAAGATCTCAGCGTTTTCTCTTGTCATAACCAACACACTTTTTAAAAACAGGTTACCAAAAGACAGAGGAGATTTTCTGGTACACAGTCAGGCATCTTAATGGTTAGATTAGCAGCAATTCACCTTACTCAGTGCAATTCTTCAGCCTGGATGTGTCACAGACTGAAAGGAATAGACTGTATTCAGTATATCCATTATGTGGGAAAAGGGCAACTTCTCTTCTTCGACGATTCTGGCAATAAAAAGTTGTCTGACAGAGCAGCGCTGGGGCTGGTGGGTACTCAACATGGAGAGAAACCCCTTGGAAGTGCTTCTTAAAGGAAAACAAATTGCTATTTCAGAGCAGTGTTTTCCCCTCACCCCACATGTGTTACAGCTGAGAGATGAGGTTGGAATAGATCATTCTGGCATTCAGACTCCACAATCCTTTTCCAGGATCAATTGACCTTCAGCCCCAAAACTTAGCATTGCCCAAATAGAGTAAAGAACAATATCCATCCCACTGTAAATCTAGCTGTCATTCCTTTTTCACTACAACCCCCAGTCATAGTCAGTCTTATCATCAGTAAAATTGATGTATAGCTTATTGTGGTGTTTAAAAAAAATTTCCAGAGATTACTGTTCAGCCATATCAGAGCATGAAAGAGATTTAAACTTTATTTAAGCTTTATGAATGGCAGACGAAAATAACAATAAAAAGGGGAAAAAAACTCTTCTCATGGTATTTTCCCAAGTGTCACTTGTCATATGAGGACTCTGCCATTATATAGGACAGACCAGACACTGATGTGTAAAATCACTGTAGTTCTGAGGTCAAAAAACCTCTGCAGAATGACACCAGCCGTATGACGATGCCATTATAACTAATATTACCCGTTACACCAGGCACAAATAAGGAATTCATTAAAGTACACATTGATTGCTGTAGATAGTACAGCTTCATAAAAGCGCAAAGTGTCAGGACAATATCACCTAGTTCACAGCTGCCGTGAATACCAAAGCTGAAAACTAAACTGGTAGAGAGAAAGGAACAAAGAGAGGAATAGCTGCAGCTTCTCTAGGAAAGCTATGTTCTAGTAAAAAGGCACTTTACTATTTCAGGAGAGAATTAAAAGAACGAAGTCCTTTGGCCAGTCTACACAGCAAGTTTAGGGGATGCAATATTTCCTCCTGGCTTTGGAGTCTCTGAGAAATGTCTGTTCAGTTAGGCAGGTCTTGGGTCAAGTCCCAGGAGGACTGTGGTGTCTTGTTAGCTCATTATAATACTTTGGAAAAAGTGAATTGTAGCTTTTCGCAGAGACACTCTTAAAAAGACAATTTTGGAGGTGTAAGTTTTTGGCATAACATGAATTTCTGAAGGTCAGGCTGTACGGATACAGTAGACATGTTCAGACTCCTGAAACATTTATTTTTTCAAACTTCTGCAGAGGTTTTCACGAGGAAGAGGCAGTTTCTGAGATTCAGCAGACCCTCTGGCTACAAAGTTTTGCTGATCATCTCTGAAAACTTTGGCAGTTAACAACTATTCTGCTGGATTTAAGAGCCATAAATAGACTTTACTTCCTCTACTAGTTATTCTTTCTGGTTTCCTGGACAAATAAACAAAGCTTTTAGTTAGCTGAATATGTTAACCTCAGCTGATGCTATGAACTAGCAGATGGAAGGAAAAGAACGGGGAAGGAGCAGTGTACCTTAGATACAGCTCTAACAATGAACGAGATCTGATACTTTCTGCTTATTCACAACGAGCCAGCTGCAGGAGAGTGTAAAACCCATCATACCCTGATAAATAAAATCTTCACTGGAAGGATGGAGGAAAGATTAGAGGATTTTATTTTATGGACATATACTGTGATAATTTTTCACTCTTCAGACCGGAGAGAACAATCCTGGCTGCTTCATTCATGGGATCAGTTGCCCAGACCTAAATCCAGTAATAAAAACTGTTTCAGTGGGCTTATTTGCACAAAGGAGGGTTTGCAGAACAAAAGCTTAAGCAGCCCACCTATGTGAGGTCCCCTGGGAGTCTTCAGTGGAATCTTCAGAGAGAGGCTTTTTGCAAGTTCTGTGCAATTTCATTTAAGAGAATGGGTCAGGCTCTCAGCTGATGCAATTCAAAAGAATGGGGTTGATTTTAGCTGTTCTCTCAGGTTTTCCCTGTAAAGATCTGGCCTGTAGAACCATCTTTATATTAAACTGTACTATCTTTTCATGCTTCCACAACACAGAGGTTTAATAAGCAGCCATCTCTTTTCAGAGTGTTCTTGCCACAAAACAAAATACAAACACAGCCTGCAATAATACCAAGGTCAACATGTACTGCAAAGAATCAGGAGAGTGTTTCACCAGAAAAGGCAAAGGATGCTAATATTTTAAGAATCTACTGTTTAAATAAAAAGAATCCTCCTGTGCACTAAAAATACATTTATTGATCCTATTCAGGATTAAACGGAAGATTACTTCCAGCCAAAGAAGAATTAAAAGGCCTTGTCTGTTGCAAAATGGGTAGGTATGTCTGACTGTCTTCGGTAAATGTAGCAAAAAATCATGATACGTGCTTAAGAAGAAGGTTTGGATCCCTCTTTTCTATTAAATTTTTAGCCTGTTACTATATAAGCACTGACAGTGTAAGGAGGGAATTTAAAGACCAAGACAGGAAGAAAAAAGGTGCCTCACTTAAGACATCTTAGCTAATTTATGCAGATTGAACAGTTAAACAAATAAATTAAAAAGGCCCCCCACTGTCTGCACTTGACAGAAATTCATTCGGTTAGAAAATGTCAGGGCACGTGTAATCTGAAATGGATACTGACTCCAAACGACCCATAGAAACAGTTGGCTTCTCATGATGGACACCAGCTACTTCTAACCCTGTCTTCCAACTTTTATACCATATCAAATCATGCAGAAACCCCATGATAATTGCTGAAGTTACACATTAAAATTCAGAACTGTGAGAAAGAGAA
Organism: Syrrhaptes paradoxus; assembly: GCA_013400615.1. Lineage (NCBI taxonomy): Eukaryota > Metazoa > Chordata > Aves > Pterocliformes > Pteroclidae > Syrrhaptes > Syrrhaptes paradoxus. The sequence continues at coordinate 228,838 of VZTO01008525.1, forward strand.
GTATGGAAAACATTTCTGACATCTACAGACAAGGTAAAGTTATGTAAAGAGGTAAGTTTGCAGATCAGTCCCACAGCTGAAAGAATGGTGTACATTAGCATTTTTGTGTCAAGGATCTGAAACACTTGAACTTGTCTTTTAGCAACCAAAGCTAAAAATATGGAACAGGTACTTTTGCTTTCAGCAGGACAAGTGTTTTGCATAAAATGAAATATTCATAAAAGAACGTGTCTATAAAAATAGGTAATTTATCACTGCAATCATAAACACCAGGGACCCAGAGATGCATATCATAAGGAAGGTAAGGTCCATTCTGGTACACAGCTGTCCCCTAGGACACATTGACATGTCCTGCAAGGCCCTTCTGATATGCAGGTCCTGGGCTGTCTGCCTGTCAGATGAACCAAGCAAGCAGTTAGAAAAATACAGTGGAGAAAACAAAAGAAAAAGTTTTTCATTAAATAGAATCCTCTTCAAAAATCTCTCTCCCAATATCTCTTTTTAAACTCTTGATGTTTGTTTCAACAAGTGTGAGTGCATTTAGCATTCACATAAACAGGAGAATTACTTTGGGTTTGCCAGCTGGAGTGCTGCAGCCCTGTAGATATCTCCTGGAAAAGAAGGGGATCAGATGAGGCAAGGTGCCAGGGGAAGACCAAGGAGAGTTCGTGTTTCCCAGCACAGTTCGGCTCTGACAAGGGCTTTGCTGGAAGATAAGATTTGCCTGTTCCTAACCGATGAGAGCTTTATGAAGTGCACAAATGTGGCACCTGAACTGGAATCATCATACATTTTACTGGTTATCCAAACTGGGAGTTAGGGTCAGATCTCAGGGGTGGGAAGGGTGCAGGGTTGTCAGTGCATTGATCCATTGACAGCAAAACCTCAAGACAAAGTTAGAAACAAAGTTTTCTTTATGAATCTTACATTATTTTTCCTCCACGCTTCTTTCCTCTTAAACTAAAGGCAATGCACTAGAGAAGTGTTTGGGAAATCGTTTGCATGTGTGCACAGAAATAATGGTTTCACATATTGAAACTGAAATGAAAATAGTGAAAATATAGCCCAGAATAAACCTGTGTCTCCACTGTTGCCATGATGAGTAATGGTCCAGATCCTCAGTGACCTCGAGGTGCAGTTTCTATGAATCAACAGAGTTAGGCTGGTTTCCTTCCACTGCAGATCTATCCCAAACACATCTGATTTACATTTATTGATACGAGTCATCCTGGGCTTAGAAATGTTGCTGGGTGTGAGGAACGGCATTTCAGACACGAGTGATGGTCCCTTAGGAAAATAAACTTCTCAGGGTACACACGTGTAGTTGTCACTGTTACTTATTTACTATTCTCTTCTCTTTATCCTAGATACTTGCAATTTCATTGTGCAGGGGAAAAGGTTCATTTTCTATAGTTAATGATAAAGGAGATGGATTTTTTTAGTTGTTATAAAAGGATCAGTGTCAGTCTGACTCTTTTTGTTTTCTGGTTTATGTGGTGACAACTAAAGATAAAGTTGTCATTCTGATTGAGAATTTCAGAACATTAAAGTTACTTTAATGTACGGGAAAATGAGTAGTTAAATCAATTCATTAGTCAACAAATAAACACTAAGCTTTTCAGTTCTCAGCTGTACGCTGTTTCTACTGTCATTCCTGATGTTACCATCAGTAACTTATTAAGTGCCCATAGCTTTCATTAGCGTAAAGTGGATAAACTTCATTGTGTCTAAATATTAACTTAATACATCACTTGTTAAAGCTTCGGAATTAATGCCTATGATTTTAAAGACTTCCTTTGAGTAACTGTAAGCTCAAAGGATTTATAAAATGTTATATCCTTCTCTCTATTGTGTGCAAACAAAAAAAATAACAGAAGAGTGAATAAATACACCAGACCCGATTTCAGAAATAAAATTATCAAAGGATTCCATTATACTCTTAAAAATTCCTGTTCAAATTATCTTGTTCAACTTAAAAGTCCTACAGTTTTACTAATATTCTGCATAATTTACCAAGCATTCACAGCTGTGGTAGAAGACAAAATATTGTACAAACAGTGCCTCCTCCAGCAGAGTGCAGAGACAGAAGTCACAGAGAAGATCAGGAAAGTTAACGCCTTTAAGAATGCATTACACACCTTTTCCTTGACCTGATTAATTTAGTGCATTATAACAGACGCATTGATTAGGTTTTCGTGTTGGCTTGAATGAGACTCTTGAGAGGCAAATGAAATGGTGGCGTTTCCTGGCACCTCTGCAGGGGAAAACTGTTGACACTGAAGATGGTGACAAAATGCTGATGGACTTCAGAGAGACCAAGGTTTCAATGTAGCTTTGAAGCTTTACAAATGCTTTGGAGAAAATGCTACCTATTATAAGCCAATGCGAGGACTTATTACTTGAAATCTTGCATTTTATCATTCACAGTAAAACTATCGCCCTTTCATCCATGCCAGGGTGTGACCAATGTTGACACCATTAAAACCACCACATTATACGAGGGAAGTGAACTGGTACCCACCTGACCCAGGATGCAATACTCTCCTCCTCCTCCACGGTCTGCTCTGCCTCAGGCATTGCTCCAATTCATCTAATGATAGCTTCCATCTGCTTCCTCTGCTTATCTGGAGGGAAAGAGACAGAGAGACAAGGACTGAAGTGAATTACAATTAACCTAAGACAGTCACAGTGATTTAAGCGACAGTAGGTGGTCTGGCTAACTCTTCCTACAGTTTCCAAGTGGAAATCAGCCAATACCTTACTGAATTTGTGTTCTGTTTTGGACTAGCATTTCTAAAGCTGTTTACTAACTCAGGTAAAGAAAAATGAAGGTCACTGCTAAGTATCAATGGGAAATGGGTTTCAAAAGCACTCGTAACTGAAATGAACTCTGATCCTGTTCTGCTTACTGGAGATGCTATCATTGATTTAAACAAGACCAATGCAAAACATCCTGGAAAATCCAATGCAAAGATGCTTCTTGTGTTGAAAAGTATTGACTGGTTTTCTCTCCTTTCTGTTTTTTTCCCTACCATGCTGCCCCTCTTGTATTCGTTCTTCAACAAGATTAAAAAAAAAAAAAAATCAAGGTTACAAAGAAAACTGAACCATATCTCGCGGGCATCAGGAGGAAGAAAAGCATTTTCATATCAGCAATGTTACTTTTATAAGGATCAACTTAAGAGCTACAAAACATTGCTGATGCATAGCTGGAAGGGTCAGCAGGGACAGCCTGTGGAGATCTGTTGTTCAAATTAAAAACCTTTTTATTTTTACTGAAGCATGATATGTAACTGGTATCTATTCTTTATCAGCAGCTTTATCACAAATGAACATAAAGCAGCAGAAGACTGTATCTAGTAATTGATTTTCAACAAATAATGTCTTTTGTAGGGGCACAAAGCTGACAACAGCAGCTCTACCATCAGGACTCCTTGGATATTCTCCTAGGTTCACCTATATCAGGGTAAAGTGACCCACACGGGGTTGTCTCAGGTCTGGGGCTGCGGGTGACCCACACTGGGACAGGAACACCCTGAGAGACTGTACAACCTGCACAGTGCATCCTAACGGGCCAGTCCCACTGAGACCAAAGGGTAAATGAGCCATAAACCATTTTCCGTTTTTACCAGCCAGCTGCAGATACACCTAGAACAAGCAGAGCAGCACCCTGCACTCCCAATGATGCCGTGCTGTTTGTGCTTCCCATGTGGAAATGCATTGGCTCAATGTATTCAATCTGAATAAATGTATTTAAAATACCCATTTCCTTGTTCCCCTTTCTCTTCCAGGGGTCTCTGAAGTACTAATGAGAATTTGTATCCCGTCTCAGTGAGGAATTCATACTTCCCTCTGAAGACCGTAAGTTTTCGTGCTAGGACTGCAGTTTCCCTGTAGTAGGGGGGAAAAGCTTCTGCATGCCAGAAGGTAGAACAGAAATATTTAATACACTGACATCAAACTTTGGTGCAGCAACCTGTTAGTTTTGATAAAAAAACTTGCTCAGATCAGGGTAGTTCTTGTCCCAGAAAAGGAACTGTCTACTGGGTTCAGCAGTTTTATGAACAAGAAAGATATTTTCCATTTTGGTAACTAGTATATTTTAGCAACCTCACGTCACTTTAAATTCATTTTATTTTTGAAATAAATAGATTTTCATATTTTTCCCCAGTTTAAGAAACAAGCTGCAGTCTGAACATTTGTCTTGATATTATATCCTTTTCTTTATCTTTCTCTGTGTAGTATTTTTTTCTTGAGGATTTCAGCAGCTTTTAATTTAACAGAACTTAAACCCAAGCTATTGATTATGCAAGAAGAAGAAAAGGGAGAAATCCGCAAGGAAGCTCAAATTTTGACATCTTTAAAGGAAGCTGGATGGGTGCTCTGCCTGAAGGGCACCCTTCCCCAAGGGTCTGCGCAGATTACATCTGAGGCATACACTGAGTATGAAAGCAAGATGGTCAATGAAAATAAAAAGAAAAAAGCAAAATTATTTCTACCATTCAAACATCTACTTCATAAAAGTCACTAATTTGGCAGTCTTATAAAATAGTAAGAAAAAATACAAAGCTTTTGCTTGTGTCTCATTTTCTGAAAATTGCTCTTATATCCCAGAATTTCTGCTAATATTTTAAGGGTTTTTTTGTACTACGAAGTATAAAATAGCGCTAGAGAAAGCAATCTTATCCACTGCAGCATCCAGAAAACAGAAAGCATCAGATGGATAATGCATCTGCACCAATATGTTACTGATTCAGAAGCAGCTACTAGGTTTAGGAAGTGTTTATATTCATGACTTCCTTAAAAATCTGGTTTTCTGAGACATTTGCTATTCAAATCTTATGTTTTGTGAGTGTAGCTAAAACATATCTCATAGTGAGGCCTTCAAGATAGATAGACATAATTTGGAAAATGTAGGAAAATGTAACCAGAAATAGCAAAATGCATTTCTAAGCAAAGCAGAATTTTTGTGATTATTTTCTAAGTGAATAAAAGATAAATTAACATTAGGTAATGAGAAGCCAAAGCTATTGTGGGTAAACCTCAAGGTCTCCAATAAATATCCAGTCCATCACGGACAGATATCCACGAGGCCAGGAGCACACCTCAGGTATGTCACCAGTATGCACATGCACACCAGTAAGCTCCACGGACACACCATCATGTGCACCCGTCTGGTGAGGTGGGACACCTGCCTGTCTGCCCCTTGGAGATACCTGTCAGACCTCAGCACAGGGCCCCCGGGCTCCTCGGTGACAGCTATCGAGCTTGTCATGACTGAAAGTTTTGGATGGTGTGGTACGAAAGAATTTGTAAATTTTTAGCCATTTCGGAGTAAAGTTAAAGAGACTACCGTATAAAGCTGACAAATTCCACTGCAAATGCTGAGCTTCCATTTATAAATATAAAAACTGTAACAAAAACCACAAACATTTCTCCATGTTTTCACATAGCTGTGTAGATAGTAATCATAATAGTTGAAAGAGCTGAAGATGACAGGATTCCTAATCACAAGTACATTAAGCTACTGACTGTGGTCATAACGTATTTTGAGTGAGCTTCTGCGGGAGTATCCATCTTCAGTGATATAATGAAAGCAAAAGGGTTTGGAAATCCATCAGGCTGGTTTTTGATGGAAAATGTCAGCCACTGAAACTATCAAAATAAAGCAAAAACATCAAAGAACATAGGGTAAAAAAGTTACTGAAGCTATATTCTTTGATGCTGAGAAAGCCTTTGATATCCCTGTGACAGAGTAGAGGACAGATGACTTAGCTAAAGGCTTTCTAACTTGAAATAAAAGTTCTTTAATAATTTCTTAGCTTCATTTTTGTCATAAATATATAAATATGACAGCCCAAAAAATACCTGGGATTTTTCTGGGACTACTTTTATTTCAGAAAGAAGCCTACCAAAGTGTTTGTGCATTAGATTGGCTTTTAAGAAAGGTAAGTTTCCACAACTATGGCACAAAACCTCCTGACCATGAGATATATTGGACTGTTTCCACATAAATATCCACTGTTTAGCAAGAACTTCTGCCCTTGGAGATATGCAGACTCACACAGAATAATAAATATACCATCCAGTATTCTACCAATGATATTTCAAAAGTAATTTGCGTGGAGATGATTTTTACTGTAAAGTTGACTGCTAAAAGTGAGTGTTGCACTCCTGAGAGTGCATAACTTTCCTTATTATTTACCAAAACTTGTGGACCTCAGTGATGAATTAAATAGCCTCCTCAATGGATTATTCTATTTGACCTTACCCAGTTTCATAGACTTGGTTTGCACAAGGGGGTTTACCACTACTCCACTCCATTGGAATCTCATGTTGTTCTATTCTGTTATAAAGCTTTTGTAAGGAAAGCTGATATTTGTACAACAGCATCTGGTTCCTTTCCACTGCATTGCAGATTTATTTGTACAGATACGCAATTGCTACAGAAAAGACAGGAATAGCATCTAATCTCTCACAAAGACCTCAGGAATCAAGAACCCCCTGTACAATGGTTTTAAGAGACCTTTGAACTGTAGCATTAAACAGAATTGCTTGGTCTGCATACAAGCAGAGCAGTAGAGGAACAAAGGGTACACTGGTACGTTTAGGTCCAGCAGGGAACTAACAACAGATACAAGGGTTTAAAATGCTTATTAAGAAAAAAAAAGCAGACACAGTAGTAAGATAAGAAAATAATAATCTGTGTTAATCATAGTAATTTTTAATTACAAACGGAAAAACACATTTTAAGTCACTTTAGATGTTACCTTACTTTTTGCACAAATTAATCTTTGGCAATAAAAATAGATCAATGGACTACTTGTCCAGGCACTTTTACCAAGTTGAAAAGTACTTTATGCACCTACTACTCTGTTAAAAGTGAAGATTTTAAGCAATTAATATTTCCAAATCTATTGGTTTCACTATATTAAGTTGGGGTTTTTTTGTTTGTTTGTTTGTTTTTTTACAGCAAAAGGTTAAGAAAAGTGAAAACACCTTCTCCACCCAACAAAACATGTTTATTTGGTTGGTTCAGAATCTGTCTCCTCCCAGATAAAGATGTGAACAAGCACTCACATTAGGCCAAAATAGGATGAATATTGTCCTTGCAAACATCAACCTCCAACTTCACATTGTTAGCAGTCCAAAATAATATTTCAAGGCTTGAAATTACATTTTGAACCAGAAGAAAAACTTTGCCATCCTTTGGCAGAAATATTTGAATTGAGTTCATTAAAAACATCTCTTGACAGGTCATATTAAGTGCTGCAATTATGCCTAATTTTGGTTTAGTGCAATATGTTAATTTTAAACAGTTTAAGAGATTGCATCTATTCTCACCATTTTTTTCCTATGCTTTGAAAGTGCACTTCACCTCCACCCCAGCTGTAATCATCATTTTATATCTGAACTGATTTCATTTCTTCAGCTCTCATATTGCAAAGAACATTTTAATATACACATTGGCCTTACACTAGTGAAGCCTGTGAGTTTTTTTAAGTAACATATTTAATATCACTGTCAGCACAGATAGGAGAGACCTGGACTGCTTCACACCAGATTCAGCAAGATCTTCCCTTCCCTTGGAGAGCAGCAAAGACATTCATACAAAGCACTTGGCAAGAAGAACTGAGAGCTGGTGTTAAGCTTATGGCGTGTACTACAACATCTCTCAAGGTGAATAAGTGTCAGAAATAAATTTTTCCATAAAAGAGAATTCAGAGACACAGAAGTAATCTTGATGCTCTTTGTTCATGATTTTTCCTTCTGTGTAAGGATCCATAACAGGTAACCTAGCAGAGCCAACTGGAAGAGATATTTGAACCTAACTGGAAAAAAAAAAACAAAAACAAACCAAACAAAAAACCACCTGATGATACGGATGGACTCAAGTGAACTTGAGTTAACACAGAAGGCAGTGCTTCACTCTACATTTTCATTTAAAGAGAAAGGAGTGATGATTTTAATTTTCTCTTTTGAAAGGTGCTATAAAACATAAACAAAACAAGGCAATGTCTGCCTGAGTTGAAAATCAAGAGATGAGAGGTTCAGCTACAAAATAACCTATAAAGTCCAATTCCGAGTTCTTTAGATGAAGTAATTTAGATTTCACGGAGCTGTGCCTGAAATGAAGAGTGGTGAACATTCCCTACTGTACAAAATACAAATCGCAGTCTTCATATGGTAGAGACGTATGGGACATGTACCAGTCCAGAGAGCAGAAGCTGACGGGGAAAAGATGAGAATGTCTCACTGGAAGTTCTTTTTTTTTTTTTCCCACCTTTTCCAATATGGAAAGGATGAGATAGCAACTGTAGGTGAATCCTAGAGCATAGCACGAGATGGAAATCTGGCACAAGAGCGGCCCTGAAACTCACAGGTGAAGCTCAAAATTGGACAGGATGATCATCTTCTATCAGATCGGGTATGGAAGGGTCAGAACTAATTCATCACCTGAACGAGCAGTTGCAGATAAAAAAGCTATTAGTCTCACCCCCTACATGTTTTTTATTCCTTCTATTTGCTAGATCAAGAAATAGTGCAGAATCCTCAATTATTTGTACTTTTTTTCAAGATTATTGAAGAAAATTCCAAAAGTATGGTTTGAAGAAAATTCCAAAAGTATAGCATCCAAAGAGATTTCTGTTGATTGAAAAAATACAAGCAATGGACAGAGATCACTGGAATCACAGAGGTTTTGTCTCCCCTGAGGGGTGGTAGACCACTCACAGCCCATACGGGCTGTTTTCAGGTCAAACCTTTTAGTGAAGAGATTTGTAAGTCTTTAAATGTCAGGCATACTAAAAATAGTCAATAAATAAAATATTATAATAATACACCACAAAATTTGAAAAGGCATTCTGTGCATCAGTAAATAATTGCATTATGTATCACGTCACACATTCCATCTGAACATTTCCAACTTAATCAAAGGCATTAACTGACTGTCAAGCACTGAAATAAGGAGGCTTGTTTGCTGGCAGATTTCTTCACCATAAGTAAATAACCTTGTGGCAGAATCCCACATAAATATTGGTAATTAGCTTTCCACACTAGAAAAGCAATAGAGAGTTGCAACAGATGGCCCAAGATTTTCCTATGAATTTTTTAAAAATAAAATTATTAAATAAAATTATTTCTTCTGCTGCCCTGGATTACTACATTCACAACTTTAATATAAAATAATGTATGTTATAGGTTTTATCTCTTAAGGGAAGCATAGCAGACAGAATCTGAAACACAACTTCAGAAGCAGCAAAAATAGCAAATTACTTTCGGAAAACATCCAAAAATAACATTTCCACTTGACCACCATGCTGCAGACTGAGGAGAACAGTCAGTTCTTGCTGAGCACTGACAAAAGAGCTCAGTGTTGAAGTGCATTAACTTCTAGTGACTGTTCAATGACTTCTCCTTTAATTATTTTCCTTTGTGCTTTCTTTGCATGTTGGTAATAAGCAAAGAGGTCAGTGCTGTACTGACCTTTAAAAACTCCATTGTCGAAAGGCTGATTAAGTTTCTTGCCTTTCTCAGCGTTACAGTTCCAATAGTTTTCCTGCTAAAGGCACGAGCTTATTGAGATTGTCCCGATATTCACATATTTATTACCCAGAGGCCCCAGCCGAGTGGTGAATTTAGCACAACTGATCAGCCCAGTGATGGTAGGCAAGATATTTCTGAACAAATAATTAATTTTAAGAAGGACCTGGTGCAGGGAGCAGCAGGAGCAACACTGCCCTGGTGAGGTGGGCACCCAGCAAAGATCACTCTCATCAACTCTGCTGAACGATGCCTGGGAGAGTTTAAACACCCACAATTTAAACAGAAAAGTTATTTTTGCATTGGCCTCAGAATAAAAAATTTCTAGTCTTCATAACACATTCAGATTTTGCAGTAACGCTGAGGACCACTTCTCTGTTTTAGATTACCAGTGTATGCCAGTTAAAACTGGAGGTGGTTTTTATTTATTTTTTTTTTATTTTTATTTACATCAAAAAGTTTCTAAGTTTTGCAGTGCATGAAAATGTGTGACCTTCATCATGAGTAGCTTCAAGAGACCAAAATCAACACGGAAATATTACAGTCGATCAGTAGGGGAATTTTTCCTCTGACAACACCGAGTGCCCCTGGGCACGCTCACAGTTTCAGAACACGTTTTTTTTACAGCATGCCGCATACAGGAGGTCTCTTGTAACTCGCGATCCCTCTAAGCAGGTACCTGGATATGCTGACGTGTCCCTTTTATGCCTGGTGTCAGAATACTGCCCTCCTCTCTGGTACAGAGGAGCCACAGACAGGAGTTCAGAGAGCAGATCCTGTTAGTCTGGGGTCCTCGGGGGGTGTGTAAACATCTAAACGCCCTTGAAAATGTCAGCCTGAGAATCAGGTCTGCTGCACTGGTGTCAGTAGGGCTGTAGGGATTTACAGACATTGAAAACCTGGGCCAGGCAAAGAGAAGAATAGCCAGATAAATCCTTTAGATCCCAAACACTAATACGTGGGATACTGATATGATCCAACAATATCTTCAACATATCACCAGAGAACACTTTATCTGAAGAATTAAATAATCCTAAAATATTGGATTTGTTTACATCTGACCTGAAGAGAGACTTCAGTGTGTGAGATACAGTCAGATCTGAAAAATGAAACCTTTCAGACCACACTGTCTCAATTAACTGATGATGCAAAGGGGCTTGTTGACGAGGTATCTGGCAAATACTCCACATCACTGCTCCTGGCGTGCTTATCTAGCAGATGTTTAAAATGAAGGGCTGACAGTTTCTATGTGATAATTAAATCTCTTTAGTTGACAACTGCAATTTGATTTAATTTTAATCAAGAGTAATAACCACCCATAATTGCTATTATGGTGATGCTCCATTTTTACCTAGGGCCTGAAGAAGAAACGAACAAAGATTTTTGCCTGTAGGTTTTAATCTAAAATCTGAGATAATCTTTAAAATACGTTAATTCTGAAGTACTTCCAAAAAATAAAGAGATGAATAAAAAGACAAAATCACACATCAGTGGAAACTATTACACAAAAAGAAAGTGGCTATGTGCTCCAAGACACGATGAGGAAATATAAGTCCCACTTCATTTCTTTTGTTAGGGAAAGTAGAGAACACTTAGTGTCAAGGTTGCCATGTACTCAGCTATTCACCAGACTGTGGACCCACATGGTCCTGGTGTCTTTTGAAGCCTCTCATAAATGAGTTCATGTGTCACCCCTTTAATGCTGTGCAATTTCACCCACGGCATGTCAACCTCCTACCTAGAATGGCTCTTGCAGAGCAAGAATTCAATGATTTCTTTGTCAGAGGTCCATGCCCAGCACTCCCCTATTTGACCTGTTGCTCAGGCAAGGTCACAACATGCACACTAACTGTTCACAGGAGGCAGGTGTAAGAAAATATCTAAGATTTTACATCGGTAGAATTTCTGCATTTGTGTTTGTTTACCTCTGTCCTTTTTACTATAGAGAGCCACATAAAATAAGACCTTCAGCAGACAGAGAAGGCACTAAAAGCACAAAAATACCTCTCTTTGGCCAAGAACCATATAAATAAGTAGCTCAGAGGAAGCCAAGTGTGGGCAAGTAAGATTGATCCTATCCAATGATCAGACCCAGCAGGGCAGTCTCAGGGCCACATCCAGGAATCCAGCCAGAAAAGGGATGGGATGGGATGGGATGGGATGGGATGGGATGGGATGGGATGGGATGATCAGGGGCAGACAGGTTCCTTGCAAGATTTCTTGCTGTGCTTTGCTCCTGCTCACAGGCAGTTATATGACCATACCTGTTCTGAGAGCTAGTCTATCTAAGGAATCATTCCTCCTGACAGTAGACCTGGTATTTTTTTAATACAAAAATGAGCATGGGGTTGAAAACTTTCTTGCTTTCAAGAACAAACACATTGCAGGAACACAGTTTGAAGACACAAATCTCAGGCTGTGTGAATTTAGTGAAATTTAGAGATATTTTTGGTTAGTTACTAGCATCTGAGGATGCAAACTGAAAGGGCCATGGCAACAACACAAGCGGTCACAGCAGGAACCACTTCCCAAAGCCCAGCTGAAGTGAACCTAGGAGGCAAGCTGGGATCACTCTAAGGCAAAGCTTAAGATTTTTCAGGTTAGTGAAACAAGATATCAAAGAGATAAAATTATTGAGAAAAGGTCATCTTCAAGGGAAGCCACACTCCAATCTCATTTTTAAAAGTCCAGGTAAAATATCACTAAGAATATTTGTGATACTGTTGAACCCATAGGAGTAGCAGTGAATCATAGGTCCCATTCCTCTCTAAAAGAGTAGAATAACCTGCAGAAGCTTTTCCTCATTATGCTACAAATTTCAGGTGTTAATGGCTAAGTTTTTATCACACCCTTGATGGTCTTTTCTGATTCAAATGACATCAGAGAGAATTAAGTTAAAAGAAAATTTTACTTCTCTTTTTCTAAATGCAAAGCCCATTTACAATATCAGGGTGTATTTAGCCCTTAATTACAGAGGACACATACATTAAAAATCTTGGATGTTTGTAATTCATTCCTGCAGAGAGAAAGCAGAGTCACATTTAACAACCACCAGTGTACCAGCAGTACACAAAGGGTTAAATTTAACATTTGATCTTTTGACAAACACAATAGGTGTTAGTACCTTTGCCAGAAGATAACGTCAAAAAGCTGTGCAAGTTCTCAGTTTAGAGTTCCTGTTCATTGCTTCTACGAGGATGGATAGTATCACTGCAATAGATCACCGGGGCTGCTTTGCTCTGATGTATTGTTGCAATATATCATAAGAACTGTGTCTGGCAGGAACATGAATTCCAGGCATGGCCCTATTTTATATATTTTATTTGAGGACACTCTTAAGAAAAATCAATGTGGAGTTCAAGAGCTGTCACTAGAGCCTGAGAAATTCAGCAGAGCCTTAAAATGCTAGAGGCGTCACAAGTTTAAGGGACTATGAAGGCAGGATGAGATGGGCTACCCTCAGCTGCTTGTTTGGTGGACGGAGCACTTAAAGATTTAGCTGGAGAAATTCTGCTAACTTCTAGCTCATCTGTGAAAACACTCTGGAGGCTGAAATTTTCCTCTGTTAGTCAGAGTCTAGCTGTTTGCTCCCCAAAAATAATTTAAAATGAAGTACAGAATTTCTATAGACAAAACAGTTAGGTAGGGTTTTATACTTCAGAAAGGCACAATCACATACAGCCTATGGAAACCTTAAAAACCTGCCTGATTAATGAATAAATTGCATGAAGTAAAGCACAATTTATAATATCGTAGCAGACAACAGCTACTGGCCCCTTCTGGGTCATAACACATGAAGTCCCCATTATGGAAGGATTTGAAACGGACTAATAATAGACTTGGCATCAGTTCCATGTTCAATCCCAGCACTAGAAGTGAAGTCATGGTGACCCAGTGGTGTATATAAACCCAGAGGTTTGTGGCTGATATGGAAACAAACATGTCAGGCTTAAACTGAAGGCGGCTACCCAAGCTACAGCGATCAGTCAATACGAAAATCAAAGTGACAGCATATTGTACGTCACACCATTAGTTCCCAGCAAACGTTTTTTCAGAAAACAATGTCACATAAGCATTTTCACCAACAAATGAGCTCAGCAGGGTCTTCTCTGCCCATGCTCTTACAATGGGTTTTCTGTCAATCCAGATGGGTTTCACCGATAAGGATGATGAGAACACGAGGATGTGAATGTTTCTGCTGCCCAGCCAGTTTGGCATGGGGCTTGCCACTCCATCTGTGCAGAGAACAGAGCTAAACACATTTTAACAGTAGGGGCATTCAGGGGCTGAAGTAAACCCTTCTCTTTCCTGATTTGGAATTTTCAAGAGAAGAGTAAACTTTAAGGGGAGGAGAACCATTAGATCACCACATTCAGCCTCTGACATACCACAGGCCACTACAGCCAGATACTCCTCTCTTAAGCTTAATAAAGCACAACCATCTTCCTCCTAAAACACCAGCCTTCATTTGAGGCACCAAAAGACAGACAATCTACTATTTTCCTTGCTGTTTCTTTATAATCTGAAGGTTAATCGCCTTCACGCTTAAAACAATTTTCACAACTTGTCGTTTGAATTTCTCTCGATTGGCTCCCAGGTCTGCTTCTCTTAGTGAGATTAAAGGTTCTTTTTGTATCCACTGTTTTCTCCACATGAAAATACTTACAAACTGCAATCAAATAATCTTGTGTCTTTCTGAGATGCTAAACAGATTTGAGTTCTTTAAGTCTTTCACAGCAGTATATTTTTTCAGCTCCCAAAATCTCTTCTGTGATCCTTTCTGTGCCAACATAGGTGCTTCAGCAGCTTACCATTGATACTAGAAATGGATAAAGTATTGCTTCCTCTGTCTCAGCAATGCTGGATAATCAAGTAAAAATAAACTCTTAAATACATATACTGTACTGCTTCTTATGTACCCCAAAATAACCAATTTATTTTATTTGGGTATATGTATTTATTGATTTTTCAGGGATCTCATGCTGCGTTCCCTCTTGATTCTGAGCCCTAAAATTACTGATTCCAATCAAATCTAAGCTTTGCTTTTTCCTCTAGAGTGAACCAAATGAAAGTAACCTTTCTTCAGAGCATTTTAAAATTCAAACATACCCATTTAAAGAAAAACACTTTGACAACACTGGAGAAAGAGAGAGTGGATCTTCACCCCCTGCACATACCAGGCTGTACTGTATGGCACATTTTCACAGGGTTGCAGGGGACAGACAAATCTGCTCCAAGTCTGTGCAAATCTCAGCCCAAACTGCTGCCCTGTTCTCTACTGCAGACTTTTCAGGCTTTGCCTCCCAGCACACTGAATGTGATGGAGGCAACACTGTCTGACAGCAAACCGGTACCAGCCAGGAGGGTCCTGTGCAGAGCTTCAGGACCCATTTATTGCCATGGTCCTGTCCCTGGCCGGGTTCTTATTTTACTTAATCTCTTATCGCTTTCAGCTTCAGTTCCTCACGAGTGTGTGTGTGTGGGAGCGTATACAAATACATATAAATGTAAAAAATCTCAGATCTCCTAATGTCTGGACCTGTGACTTTTGCAAAGCTCTGGTGCCTGAAAAGGAAGACGAGGATCTAAACGTATGTCCTTGCAGTGCCCCTGTGGTCCTTCTGTGCTGAACCCTCTGAAAAGGATGATGATGAGGATAATCAGGAGAAAATAGCTGCTCTCTTATTTGAGCAGCCAAAGGCTGTTCAGGTGCAGCAGTTATCATTAGGTCTTTTCTCAGCCAGCAGTCAGTTCATGCTCTGTGCCGTGGCTTCAGTCAGAGTCCCAGGATGCTGCATTTCACCTGCTGAATAGCCCTATTTTCACATAACATGATGGTGCAAGTACAGTTGCTGATTACCGGGAGATGTGGGAGTCTGCGGGGGTCCTATTCTTCACACCGTGTGAGGTGTAGATGGAAAAAGAATGGCTCATGCTTCATGAATTACAGGCTTCAAATAAGCCTCTTTCCCTTTATGGGGAAAACAATGACAAGACTCAACCAGTATGATTAAATCAGCATTTAAACCCTGTATTTAAAAACACATCTTCCTTTAATTCTCTGTTCCATTCTATTAAAGGAAAATCAGAATATCATGAAGAAGGTGCCTGCAGCCTCCCCAGTCTCCTGGGCTGGTTAGGGCGAGAATGCAGCAGCAGCAATGCCCCAGCAGGAAGTTCTCATTTGATGGAAGGAGATGGCTGGTACTATTCTGCTTCAGCATCAGGGTTCAAAGAGGTCGAATCTCTGAAGAGCATCAGCAACAGTTCAGAGTTTCCATTTCTCTTCCTCTCAAACCCTGATAAAATGTCATCACAGAAAACTGAAATCTGGATTGAAACCATTTGGTTTGAGGATTTGCAGAAAATGAAAGCAAATTATTGGAACTGTGATGTTTAAATCATTCCAAATTTGTACCAGTCTTGTGTAAAAAACAAGCCTAAACCCAACATTCTGTCTTTGTACAAAATTCTACTTCTCTTTTGCCATTTCCCTGTCCTGCCAAAACCATATCAGTAATCTACCCTGAATTTGTAGGATTCAACAGCTGGTCCAGGACCTGACAGACTGCCACCAAAGCAACAGTGTATTGATGTTAAAAGCAACCATTCCATACATTTCTCTGGTTTTACCCTCCTAACTTTTCAAACGTATATTGAATGTGCCAAATCAATTATATGAATTCATCACACTGCAGTGAACAGAGCATGTTTCTGTACTAAGCCCTCAGGAAAATCAGTCAGTGCTGCTAGACTCTCTGTAAGCCCAGTGGGAAAAAATGAACCCCTGCCTGTGGAGCCAGATACAGCCTCCAGGGAGACAGGTGTGTCACCTCCAAAAAGGTGACCTATTGCCTTATACGATGCTTTGAAAATGCACTAGAGTGCATACTATGCCCCAAAATAAATCACTGTCAGAAACTATGAGAAACTTGAATTTCCTACCTAAGGACAGCAAAATCACTGCAGGCACTTGTGGGGGGTGCGCGGGACCTGCAGAGTGGGAAGATGGTGACTGAAAGGTGGGAAGGTGACCATTTGCCTGTGTGGCCATCTAGTTGTTATCAGGAGCCACAGGGAAAGGCGGAAAAACCTGAAATATTAACTCATCAGTTTCCAGCGACCACCTCATACAACACTTCTAACGCTGTTTAAAACAAAACCACTAACAAGTGAGGAGTTAACACCTGTAGGCAGTACTCGCATCCAAGACTTCAAAACGCCTGCAATTTCCTGGTGTTCTGCACTCATTGTTAGCTTCAAATGTTTTCCTTCTACACCCTGGCAATAGGATAAGAGATGGTGGAAGGGGATACAACTCCCCCTCATTCTTCTAACAGTTAGATTTTGGGGACTATGGTAAAGTTCGTTTATTCTGTTTTAGCTTGATGGAATAATACAGGATAAGAAAATGAACTTGGCTAATTTAAATTATGTATCAGAGAAGAAACTGTTTCCTTCTAATAAGAACCAGGAGAAAAATAGAAAAGAAGAAAAATAGAGACACATTACTGCCATCATGGGCCCAAACATTGTGAGCCTTTATTTATAGGTGAGACACTCTGGCCAGTAAAGGACTTAAAACCAGACACGTGAGCCCATAGTTAGGTGCTTGGGCTTCAGGAGAGCTGGGAGACAAAAAGGCTGAAACAAAACTAAATGAAGGATCCAGAAGGTAACCCTGAATCTATTAACTGGAAAAGTTAAGGCTGGGCCAGTGTTCAAACTCAATTTCTCTTTCTTTGAGCTAACACAATGTTCTGAAACCCAGGGTGGCGTGCCGGGGGGGAAACCTCCCCCTGTGCATCTCAGTTCCTGATTTTCCCTGAGCACCTATTGCTGCCAAGGGAAGAAACAGTGCACTTGCCTAAATGTAACCCCCGCGGTCCTTCTTACACTCTTACAAATGAGAGAGCTATTTCCTGAGTAACTAATATTCTGTGTTTACTTAAAAATGCATAAAACACATGGTTAATTTTGTTAATTACCCCCTATGGTTAACAGAATAACTTGAGGCAAGCACCGATATTACTGCCATTTCTCTCCCCTCCTTTCCTTCACACAGTGGAGAATGTTTCTTCGAAACTCTTGCTGTGACTAGTGTGTTTCTTTGGTAGGTTGTGATAGAAATCGTGAGTCCGTTCTTTTAAAATATCCCCTTCTTCAGATGTTATTTTATAAATTTCAGGAAATATCTCATATCACAGAATAAATAAAGATAATGAAAAGAGAGGAACAGTTCTATCTGTTCCTTGTCTTCCAGCCATCAACGTACTCAGCCATAGAGGGGAAAGAAGAAGAAGAAGAAAAAATAAATCAAGAAGGGAAAAGGTGAGAGAAGAGTATAAACTTTTCTTTCACCTGTCAGTAGTTTGTCAGGGAATTACAATGAAATATATGCTGTGAATACATGAAGAGGAACCTTGGATGATCTCATGCAGAAAAAAAAACCAAGCACAAACTACAGAAAATAGCATCCAAACCATTACCAGACAGATGTTAAGCCATTAAGTAGCCAAAACACATAATATAAATAGATGTCTTTTTCTAAATATCATGTGAATACAAAAATACAACAAAATTATTGAGGTACATAAAACACCTTAGGTTTTTTCCTTCTCTTATAGGCTGTAGGCAATTTCACTTTATAGAAAATTGACATTCAGACAAACAAACATGAACTGAAAGGTTCCTTCCCCCCCGCCCCGCCCTTCCTTCCATTCTTTTTCTGGAGGATGCCTTAACTACTACAGCGTTATGCAACAGATCTCCAGGAAGACTAATTCAACCTCTCCTGCCTAGAAGAGGTTGACAAGAGTGTTTGAGACACCTCTAGTTCTGGCAGACCAACAGTATACCTATTTTTGTGAAAATCAAGAGATGTGACCTCCGATAGCATCTTTTGGATATGCTTCTGCAACCTATAGAAGTTGTGGATAAAAGAAAGAGCTAGAACCGCTGCTAGATGCATTTTTTAAAAATTAACATAATTTTATGTATTATCTGGTTCTAAATGACAGATCAAAGGCATCTCTTCAGTCTATGCTAGATATTCAACACTCATCCAGTTACTGCAGAGCTTAGGTGGGTCTCTATGCAAGGAACTTCTTCCCCAGACTTTTGGGGGAGGTGTGGATTCCCTTTGGTGGCAAAGCACATGAAGATTAGGAACCCGTGTCCTTCATCAGGTTGAATCCCTGGGTTCAGATTATAAAAAGCATTGCTCACCACAGTCCTTAAAATCAAAAACTCTGTAAATTATTCTTGCTCAACTTAAAACATGCTGAGTGCCTACAACTCTCAGTGGAAATTTTAAGTATTAAGAATTCATTTAGAACAAAAATCAAATAATAGCTTTTCAGCTCTGAAATACAGATTTAGAGGGATAACATTTCCTAAAGTGTTTTTAAAAAGTTATTTTAGCTTTTCAGCTGTAATGTCTCTCTTTCAAAAGGAACACACTAATTTAATCTGACCTGTAGAAATTCCCAGTTTGTGAGAATGATGATGCTTTACCTGATCACACATAAAAGATGCACAGAACATTCTGAATTGTGTCCATAGTGGGGAAAAAAAAAAAAGTTATTCCAGCTTTTTCGACAGTAGACATTATGATAAATTTAAATTAGACATTCCATAATAAATACCCTTTTCCCTGATAATTGTATCGTATTCTGGATTCTGTGCTAGTGACATCTGCAGGGGACGTGGGGAAGGGTAGGCGTCCGTGTGATACATTCAAACTTAACAGTGAAACTTGCAATCATATTTTTGGTGGTTGATTTACATTTCTCTGTCATTAATATACTAGAAGCACTCAGCTGTTTGTTGGTGGCAAGACCTTTGGCTCTGAAATTGCCATGGGATATCACTCTGAAGGCTCTCAGTCCATAAATAAATTTTAATTGCAATATTATAGCCCAGAAAATTCTCTTTCATGTTCAAACTATACACGATGAAGAACTTCAACAGCAAGATGTGATCCACGGACTTCATCCGAATCTAGGTCTGTCTAAGATTTATTTCCTACTCTGTTTTTTTTGCTGCACTCTATACATGCGCACCTGGGAAAGCTTTCCTTTCCTGGTAAACACAATACACTGTCTCTAAGAGCATCTCTCTCTCTGTCTCTTCACCTTCTCTTGGTCTATAAATACGCCTAACTACAAGTGCCAGGCAGCTCAGCCACTGTATCTTGTTACTGAGATGCACAGAGGAAAAAATGTAGAAATCAATTTAATTTACAGCTGGTTTATTAACGCAAACACAGAACAGAGTGTGCCTTTCCAGGGTCACTAAGACAGCACAAGGAAAATGGGTCTGTTTGCTTCAGGCCCATTTAGTCCATATTCTCAAGGAGGAGGAGAAACCTGAAACATTGCCGAGTTTTTTATGGACAAGTTAATTCCCTTGCACCGCCAGATCAAACGTTTCCAGCCTTATCCTAGCTGCCCCCAGGGGAAAGTCCTTGCTTTTTCAAGCTCCTAGACCAATATCTCCCCTTGAAGAAAAGTGCAGGAAAGTCTCTCTATAGGGAAGTCCATGGACTTCTTCACCCTGGGACAAAGCCTTCCAAAATGCAGGCAAAAATTAAGCAGCTCACAAATAGACTCAACCTTTCTTCTCCCAGTCCAGGAAGACCTGCTACCCAAGTAAAGCTGATGTGCTTTGCCCTTTCCCTGACGGAGCTGCTCCAGCCCAAGCGCTGGCAGGACCAGGGGCACCAGCACAAGCTGCAGCTGGAAGGGGCAGCTGTGGGTAAACCCACCCATCCCACAGCACCAGACCTTACAAATAAGCAAAACTCTTTTGTATTTTACTGTTAAAAAGGGGCTCATACTCAGTATACACAAAGAACGCCTGTTTTTGTTGCTGCCTGAGAAAATTAGTATGTCGGTGAGTTTAAGCTGATAAGGAAAAGATTTTCATCATCCCTGTTCAGAGACTGTCCAGCTTCTGCATCTCCTACTTGGCCATAGCATAAATACAGAGTTTTTCATCTATGCATAGGACTGCCAGGTCTCTCCTTTTGCTGTTGGCCTGTGTAGGTAAGCATTGCCCTCCTTGCAGCCACATGGATCTATAGGTAAAGGTTTAGTTTAGCAAGAGCTCTGTTTTGGGGGGTTTTTGCTTGTTTTTACTGATGAGAAGAACTAATCAAATTCAGTTTTACTTTATCCTTTAATTTTTTTTTAAAGCTTTTCAAATTTATGTTTGAATTGGAAAGGAGCTAGAGAGTTAAACATCTCCCAGACAGAAGGTTAAATAGGCTCTGACTTTCTTTGGTGGGAATGCCACAGTAAGACACTCCTGGCAATAAAAACAGTTTATATTATCACAGCACTAGAAGAAAATACCTGGTTGCTAATAATGTTTTAATAAGAGGCTGTTATTTTGAGATAGTCACATAATTGTGAGTGACCCCAAGTCTCTTAATCACATTCTTTGCTACAACCCCCAGAGTCCTAAAATCTCTAAGTCAAGGGTGGTCTTCTGCAGAAGTACAAATTGTGTGTGAACGGCATCACTTCAAAACACACACATGCCCAGGGAGAAATTGTGATTCCTACACACTGGCAATGCAGGAAGGCCATGCCAGGGCCTCACTTCAGCACAGAGATCTGTTGCTCCTGCAGAAGCAGGGACCCTCACAACCACCGAGGAGAAGGAGAATATCAAGCAGACTGGGCATGTTTTACCACTGATACCGCTTTTTGCTTACAGAGCGTGTATCTACATATAGAGTAACAAGTCTGTATGTCTTTATATATGACATATTAATCAAAAGAATATATACACACCTCTATTTATGCTATACATACACACACACAGTCTCTCTATGGTATAGCATACTATGGGAATAGAAGCACCAGAAAACTGCACTTTCATACATACCAGTATCAAACTATAGTAAAGAGCAGAGAATATACTCCAAGAGAACTCAATCAAAAATCCCACTTGGGGAAAAACTGAAAGCATCCTCTCATTGCATAGTGATGAGGCTGTCCTCCCTTCCCATGCTGGAAAAATAAAGACAGCAGAGAGCACTGAGGATTGTGCTACTGATCCAGGTTGATTTCACCAACATTTCTTCTGCAGAACTTTGATTTTACCATCCAGCAGAAGACAGAGCACCAAATATCTTCTGGGTTTTTTTTGTGAGCTTCACACTTCTACTTGTATGTTGATGACAACATTCACTTCTGGAGTCCCAACTTAACTTTCTTTCTCAGTCATATATTTTTCTGTCAATCTACTTTTATTATCATATTATGGCTCTTTGCTTTAGGCATAATTGATCATTCTTGCCTGCGGTTTCATTTCAGATTTGACAATAACACATGACAGGTATTTCACTTTTGGACATTGCCTATTTTTTTTAATGGAGATTAATTTTTAAAATAAGATGCAGTTTTAGTGTCAAGATAATTAAATTTTTGTATGAGACACTATCTTTCTTTTTGTTGCATCAGCTCTCCTGAACTCATACCTTTAGCAATCTGCCATTATGCTACCCAAATAAAATCAATAGGTTCTGAAGTCCAGCATAGAGAATTTTTTTCCATTAATAAAATAACTTTATTAACTCTGAGAACCATAAATTGCTGAAACACAATTTTTTTAAATTGTCTCATCTGCATGAGAATCAACAGCAGTGTTTGCGAAGTGGCTGTATTGCCAAAAGACACACTTGATAAATCTCTGCTGTGTATTTTGCAGTATCAAAGGGTTTATTTTTGTTTGTTTCTGTCAGCTTTGTTTAGTGCAGCCAAACTTGGTGGAGTCAACTTAATGGAGTCAAATGATGGATGAATTCCCTGCACAATCTAGGTTTTGTTCCAGTTGTTGAGGTTTTGTGATGTCTTTCAGACACCTGTTGGTGTCAGCTGCTATTTGTGATTTAAATAATAAGAGGGGGGAAAAGAGGATGGTTATCTTGCTATTTAACTTTTTTCCCCAAATTTTTTTGCTGGATACAGTAATTTTTCTGCTGCATCAGAATTTTTTAGAAGAAATACAAAACCCACTCTGTTTCTAGCTGTTCCTTGGCTCAAGTACAAAAATACAAGAGAGTCCAGAAATTACAAAGGAGTTTGCTTGCTTGTTTTCATCCCTCTGGCACAGGCAAGGAATCAAATTCTCCCACCGCTAAGAAAGCAATTTTACAATGATAAAACTGGGGTATGCTCACTGGGCTAACTTTTAGCATGGTGTTGTTTCTGTTTTTAGTGTCTTTCATTCCAGAGGACCTGAAGCAAGGTACATAATGCAGCTGCTATTTGCTGCTGTTATGCTGTTCACTAGCTCTCACTTAGACAGACTACTACTGATTTCAACAAACTTTGGTTCCAACTGCTAGAATTAGGCAATTTTCCTACTTTGGAAAAGAGAAAAAAAAAAAATGGTCCCTGGTTTCTCTCATAAGGTTCCTTTGCTGCCTTCAGAATCAACCAAGTAGCTGCAAGCTTCCAGTGCAAAATCCAATAACATTAGCTGAAGGGTTCCGAACAATTTCCACATGCCTTAGGTCAGGCTTTCAGTGGTTCAAGTTCAGCATATTTTATTACAATGACTTTGAGTTGCACCTGGTTTCAATTTAGGGAAGGAGCTTCACCCCTGTGGTTTGTCTTCATCTGCGCTTCTACCCTATGGTAAGTAGGAGAGAGACTTTCCGGATGGTAATGAGCTGTCACAGCCTTTGGCTCCAACGCTTGCGCACTGCTATTGCTTTTAGAACAAGAGCAGGTGATTGATCTTTCTTCCCCTGGAAGGACTTTCTGAAGCCCAACTGTTCTCTCAGCTCATCTACTAGTCAACTTGGTTCTGATCTGTTATTTTGAGAGTGCAAGGTCTGACTCAAGTTTGCTTTTTAAACAAGGAGAATAAAGCTCCTTATCATAGCAGGCCATGATGTTACCATCAAAAGAAGTCAGATAAAACTTTCATCCAAAATTCCAGGTTCTCTTTGACATAAAGAGAATTTTTTTTCAGTTTATTTTTCTTCTTTTTCATCTTTGTTATATTTTTTCTTTTTTTTTTTCCCTTGGAGTTTCTGTGGGGATAAAGGATAAACTTCAATACTTAATATCCTCATCCAACTTAAAAAAGTCGTACAGATGGGGATATAATTGAACTTGTACAAAAGGAACCAAAACCCCAGAGTCTAGTAAAGTTCTGCTGTATTTCCTCCCTTAACTGACAGGGGGGGGAAAAAAAAAAAGAAAAAGAAAAAGAAAAAAATATTTTGAAAAGACTACAAGAGTGTCAATTAAATATCCAACTGATTCAAAGCCCTGAAACTTGAGAGGAGAATTCAGGATAGCCCCTGTCAGTGGTAAGATGTGAATTTCCAGAGGGTTCTGGACCTGATGGCATATACTTTATTGGTATGGCGAAAATATGAATAAAATAGCGAACTTTCTGTTTTATGGATATTTAAAAATTGTCAGTTTTTGAAAGGACAAGCTCTCTGGGCAAAGATGATGACACAATGCTGAGCCGCAGTGAGAGACATGCCTTCCTAGCAAATGAGAAAAATATTCAGAGTTAAGAAATGAAGCGTGGAGAGAAACATAAACGAAAAAGATTGAGGCTGAGATGCACAGTTTACAAAACAGATTATGGGGCTAGGACAAAGATTTTTAAACTGATCTCAAATACAAAAAAAAAACCCAAGACCCACAGTAAGTCACTTACTCCTCACGATCTTTGGTTCTCACAAGAATAATATGAATGTCAAATACGTTGCACACAGTCAGATGTTCAAACAATAAGAAGATTCAGACAAACCAACCAGCCTCTTCAATAAGAAAAGATAAAACACCAGTCAGAGAGCAGATGTGTCAAGCTGACAGGTCAACAGCTTCAAGCCTTATGTTGCTGCACGCTTATCCCCTGTTAAGCCTTGCCCTGGTCAATGCTTGATTTAGCGGTCTTGTATTTATTAACATCTATGCAAATCAAAATTGTAATATATGCTTAATGGATTGTTAGTAAGGTCAGCCTTTTGATCCAGCTGGATCCCCTCTGTCAACTCCTATTCTTAACTTTCAGTGTTAAAGAGTCATTACTACGTATGTACCCTTAAAAATGAGATCTGGTCTATACCCCTGAGTATATCATTAAATAAGCGACATCTAACACGAATTACCTTGCACAGATGAGAAGGACCATCCTTTCAAAATTTACCAGGGCTGTGAAATTAAACTGATGCATAGAACTGTGTCTTCTAGTTGTCAGTTTGCACAAAAACGTTTTATTGTGCATTTTGCAAATCTGTAGTGAAAGACAAAAAATACAGATTATTTCCGTAGGTAATAAAATTTTAAAAAGATATAACCACAGGCAAAGTGTATGACATAGCAATACATTGTTTACATGTTTTTTTACAGATGTTCAGACAGAATATTGCCATAGAATAAGGTAGTACTCCGTTAAACAAGAATTAGGGATGATCAAAAAAGAAGGTATTCTTCATCGCTGCCCTAAGAGAATGCACAAAATAGATGAAAGTTTTCCTAGAAAACTGATGCAGAAGATTCAGCTGCCAGAAAGATGAATATCCTGTTTTAGTAGTTAGTATAATGAGATTTTAACCGTTGACCACAACCTGTTACAGGGAAATAAATAAATGTTTCATGGCCTAAATAAGGTTTTTGTTTAATGGGATAAGAAGAGTAGATGTGCTGTGGACCCACCTCTAATATACTTTTACAGGACTATCTGAGATTGCAGAAGACTAAACTTGATGGCAGAGTGGGTCTTTTTCCAGTCTTGCACTCAGCAGTTATTTCTATGCATAATTTCCATTTTCAACTTTATTTTTTCCTATTATCATTCAGAAGGTATCCAAAGATTGAATGATCTTTCTATTGTCCAGCTTTACATTCACAGACATTCAAAGACAAGTCTTCATGGTCAAACAGGCAACAGGCATCTCCATGGGATCTCTACCCAGGGATGTGTTTCAAACAGTATATTGTACATGCTGTAGCAGCAAGAGTTCTGATTAATTTTCTTGTAAAAACACTTTATGCAAGAATTACATAATTAATTTTCAGATTAGATGTGTGGACAGAGAATGCCTGAAAATGCATGTTTTCAAATAGCAGGCCATTAAGGCTTCTGAAAACACACAAATGGTTCTGCGACCTGCATGAGAAAACACTTGAAACTAAAAAAAAAAAAAAAAAAAAAAAAAAAAAAAAAAAAAAAAAAAAAAAAAAAAAAGAGGTCTAAATAGCTTCCTAAATTGTTTTGTACAGTTCCCTGATAATACATTGGACTTCAGGCAACCTATTGATTATAACTGATACCAAACCCAACATCACACCAGTAATTGTGGTGGAAAACGAGAGTCAGGCAGAGTCACTTGTCCAGTGAGTTTCGCTGTTGGATTTATCCACCATGACCCAGACTCTACTCCTGCAGTCTCCACCTGATGCTGCAACACTTTCTGTACAGCTGTGACCCCAAAATACACCTGTGATCCCCTCTATTTCTGGTGAAACACATGAACTGCAATCACTTGGGTACTAAATCGACTTTTCCACCTAATCTGGATCCTTGTTACTGCTATTTTCCAAATAGTCATGGCCCTGCCTGGTGGTTTTAGGAGTTGTAGGGAACTAAATGTTTGACTGGGTCTTTGTAAGAGTATCTTCTGTCCACAAATCACTGGTTTCCATATTTACCCTCCATCTCTGAGCAATCCTGATTATTGGATTTATTTTTTAACTGGAAGGTGCAACTACCACTCCCTTACGTAGAGGTAATCCTGGCCTGGTGTCCAAGATCTGAAGTCAGATCACTGGCTTGAAAACCTGAAGCTGAAAAAACAGTTTTCAGCATAAAAGTAAGAGTAAACTGAAAACTTCCAGCTGCCAAAGAGGGACAGGAATTGCGTAGCCACTTTTTCATGGGAGAGCCTCTGCAGCATCTGCAGGGACACAGGCTCTTGCACTACTCAAGGGCAACAACAAATCAATGTGCACCAGTTGCCCATCCAAGCACCATTTCACTCTTTCACTTGCCCTTGATTTCCTACCAACCTACCCATCAGAAAATGAGAAGGTGGCCAGGCTTCAGCTGCATTTCATAGTGTGAGTTCACTGTTGCCAATGGCCTGCAGAGCAGTTGCACTGATGATGGAAAAGTCATGGGCACGTTAGCAAGGGATAATTAACTTCCACTGCCTTTCCCACCGACTCATATAGTAGCAATACAACTCAAATCTGAACCAAGAAAAAGATCTCTTGGGGCCTGTAGCTGTGGGAATCTCAAAGGCTGGATGATTTTGTCTGTGCTGTTCCCTTTTTTGGTGTGCTTTGCAAAAATGATATCAATCACCGAAAGGCACGGAACAGACAGGACTCTAAGGTAACACAGACGCAGTGTGCACACTGAAATGTTAATGCTGCACTTGCATGATTATTTTTTTATGATCTCGTACAAACACAAAATTTCCAAGAGGCTTAGACAGTCACAAAGAAGACAACTAAAAAAAACCTGCATCAGTAGAAGTCCTTCGATTTGTGTTAAAAATGTGTGTGTGTCCCCAGCACGTGGAAGCACTTTGATAAGCCCTAAATGATGTATGAAATTAAAAATCGTGGAAGATAATTCCATGCAAACAGTGCCATGCCATGCTATTTATGGAAATAATAAACACAGATAGTGCAAAAAAGCCCCAAATTCTAAAAACAAAGGAAAAACCATATTTCTAAAATTCCCTTTGGTAGTGCTGCTCCTTAGACAGTCCCTGAGGAGAAATATTTGTTTGGTGGAGACTGAGTCTCTCTATACTCTGATGCAAACTGTAGCAGAACGCTGAAAATAGCTTAAAAAAATGCATGAGATTTAACTATTTTTCCTACACATTTTTACACCTGTCTGTAACACTGAGGAGACTTTTATAGACAGATTGCTGATATCAAACCTACAGTCAAAACGAAGGGAGAAAGCAGTTGCATTTCAGCACAGGCAACATCTCCTACAAAACTTAGAGACCTTTTCTGACACTGACAACTCTCAGGAAAGGAATGCTATGAATAAGCCAAGTAATACAATTTTTTAGATAAAAATATGGTTTTAGGGCAATCAGCGATGCCCTCACTGTCAAATTTGTCAGTATTCCTTGACAACACCAATCATGACTTGCTACTGATTCATCTCAGACCTGACAAAAGAAGAAAGAATGGCACTGACCCTTCCTTTGGGGAGATCGTGACCCACAGGGTTCAGACATTATTTAGAATGTACAGGATGCACGGGATATATAGGATTTGTCTTGAGATCTGGCCTTTTTTGAAGGCATTCTACAAGTTACGCAGAAAGCTGCTCACACTGAGCTGTGTGCACAATTAGCTGGTCCGACAGAAGCAGAGACAAGGCTGCATATTCTTGAGCACCATCTACTGGCACCTTGTCCATTCATAGCTGGACAATTCTCACAGAGCACCAGGCTCAGCACTGGCCAATTTGCCTTCCATGAGAAACCTCATTATAGATGTTAAAAATAATTCCCATTAATAGCCTTAACCTTGGGTCAAACCGCCTGTTCTAGCCATGGGGGAAACGGAAATGATCTTCACAGTTCTTCCTTTTTAACTCTCTTTGAAAAACTCTCAATACTTCAGAAATCTGTCCATTTCTCTTTAAGCTCTTCAACACTGGGATTTTTCAGTGCATTCTCTTTAATGTTGCACTAATTAATCTAAATTTTTTACATTACATTTAACATTTCTATACATTTATTATTTGCTAAATATAAGTCTGATTCAAAGTTTTTTACAGTTGCAGCATCTTTCCACCTGTTCATGGGTTCTGGTCCCAGCACCTCATTACATCAATTCTCAAGGGAACCAGTAAACAAAAAAAGAGCATCACAAGGCACGTTATTTACAAGATTCCAGTAAAAATTTTGGAGCTTTTACTGTGTCAGCCAATGGAGAATGGGTCTAGAAAAATGACATATTTTTGGCCATTGCAGGTAAAATTTGGGCCAGATACCATTCCAAATTCTTCTTTGACAGGATATTTTCTTGACGCATCTTGACTACATCAGAGAAAAATTTTAGCAAACACTGAGGCGTTTGCAGAAATTGCTATAGCCTTTTGTTTATGTTATAAGGTAACTGCATTTAAGGCACAGGCAATTAGCAGCAGTAGTATCCCCATTTGGGAGGATCCAAGGTCAAGATCCTGGTAATAGGAAGGGACATCTTGCTGTCCTTAGAGAATACAAGAGTAAGTGACACAAAGCACTGTTTTTCTAAATATCCTGTTCTAATATTGCACAAATCACTCCCTGAAGTCACTCGATTAGATTTAGTTTAGACAGACCTATCCAAATGCTGTCTTGTATCTTCCAAAAAGATGGGGTAGGAAGCAGTAGAACATTCTTTATATCCCTACATGATTCACACAAAGCATCATCAATCGAGTTGATACTGTGAGTGAGCATCAAGACATAAATATTCCAGAGTCTTTTAATATCAATTAAAAAACAAGAATTCCTCAGCAAGAAATTATTAGAGTTTTCCAAGGATATGCACACATCCTATGATGTTAAAAAATGAACTAAAAATTATTCTTTATAAAACCAAGGGTGGCTTTAGTACATTAATATTAAATATTTAAATGGTCTGAAATCTTAAAATATTATTAAAATATTTTTAAATCCAAAATACTGGCATTTTACTGGGTAAAAATACCCATTTTACTGGGTAAAATACTGGCATTTTTTAAAACTATATTTCCCCAGAGATGTAAAATCTGAAAATGTGCATACTAGAACAGTATATTACAGCCTCTTGTCTTTATTATTTTCTGCTGAAAGAAGTGAAAAAAAAAGAACATTTTAAAAGATGTTTTGGTTTTCTAGGGTTCCTCTGAAGAAGTCCTGGTGGAAAATTGGAGATATCTATATATATTGTCTCTGTACATGTAAAATGGATATTTACAGAACAAGCTGATTTGCAGTAGCAAGGAAGCCTTATGCAGGAGAATAAAAAGCCATTCAGGCATAATAAGGACAGTATATGTTAAAAACTGAGTATTTTTAGTTCTGCTAGGTAATTTTTTTTGCTAATCCAGATGCCTCCCAGCATTTTCTCTACATGCCCTGGGCTCACAGGTGCACCTTCCCGGGTGCAGAGAGATGTACCAACATGCCACAGCCATTCATCTTTTTTGGCAGGGAAGTCTGACTTAGAGGGGAGGGGATCATGAAAAACAACAGCCACACGGACAGATGGAGCAGATGGTGTAGGCAACCTGAAGTGTTTCAAGCTTTTGGAGGTGAGGAGGAAACACCTCTAAAGTAACGGTGCCAGTTTTTGCCCCCGTGTGGGATGAAGCTCTGTGCCAGAGAACCCATGCCTCCATCTCTAGGCTAACGACACTTCTCTTCCTTTATGCTCTCTTTGAGATATCTCTTAGAGACCTTGAGCCTTGCATTTAATTTTCCTGAGCTTAACTGACATGACTTTCCATCCCATCTGCGGGCCTCTGGCCACCCTCTGCTGCGGACAGGAGTGGTTTGCTCAGGTGTCCTGACTTTTTCTGCCTCCAGGATTCTCCTCTCCTGGGATAAAAGACAGTGATCACTAATGCTGAGACAGACTTAAAAAGACAAAGAACATTCATTCAACACCAAAACATTCAAAAGAAAACATCTTTCCAAGATGCCCAGCTTGTAGATGTCACCTCGAACAGACTTTTCCATCATGACTGTTCCTGGGCAGCTGCTGGCAGCTGGCCACCGCCTGTCTGGCAGTTTGTTATCCTTCACTCAGAGAAGTTCGACTCTTCCATCTCCCTCCGTGACAGATATAGACTGCTGGAGGTGAGTCATTTTCCTGGTGTCATTCACGAACTTGCCAACGCGCACTAATTCAGAATCTCCTGCCGAGGCCCCACCAAGGCAGAGCTTCGCACAGGAATCACCCTCAGGCTCTTGCTCTCCCTCTTTGCCCCAACCACACGGAGGAAGCATGCTATTGAGGCACAGATGGGACAAATCATTACATTTCATCACTATTCTACACCTGTTCTAAGAAGTTTTGCGTGGGATAAAAATTACATTTTTTTTTCTAATTATTTCTATATTTGATAAAAGTCTGATACAATATTTTACATTTAAGAATGTATATAGGGGGGCATTCTCAGACATCAGCAATTTCAGGGTTCCTTTCAAATATTCTTGCCATCAAATCTAACCCCAATTCCCTGCCTACCTCTTTCTGTAATAAAACTGAAACCATGGTTGCACATTTCAGACAAATAAAACAATCAAAGATACAGCGAACAGAAAGAAGGTAGTGGGCTGAAGAATAACCACAGTAAGAGGAGTATTTGGTAGCAATATAAAGAAAGATTACATTTTAATTAAAGTGCACAAGATTAGTGACAGAATCAGGGGTGATTTTAAACACCTGTGTTTCTGATGGCCAACTTGACAACTTCTTTGGAAAATACTGTATTCCCAGTTTCTGGAATAAAGCTACTTTGAAGGAGTTGTGGATTCAGTCTCTGCTTCCCCACTTCCTCCTCAAATCACCCACTTGTGCAACTAAACCCGTTTTGGTAGAAGTAAAAGCAAAACTGTAATATCCTCAGTATTTATGATTTTATGACATTGTTACAATGATACGTTGGAACTCATTCCAAAACAAAGTTTCTAACAGAAGTCTAAGCTGGTGATTCAGGAGGCATTATACTACAAAGAGCTTCAGCTTTGCTCAGTTTCGTCCTCTCAAATTTTGTGCCACAAGGAAGACAGAGCAGCGTACAACCCAGGACACGGTCCTGCCAACGTGCTGTCTCTATGTCTCTAGATTTTAAATATCAAAAAATAAAATCCTGACTGTACATTTTATGGGGAAAAAAAAGTAATTTAAACTTACATGAAATTTCTAGTAAATATCTGCACAGTGTGTTATGAAAAAGCTACAGTTTAAAGATATTTCATAAGTACAGATTGGCCTTAGCTCCTTGTCCATAACAGAAGGAAACTAGACACTTTAATGACACTTTCATGTCCTGACTTCTTCAAATGCGGACAAAGGAAAAGGAGCTCTGTCTTCCTGCAGTCCAAACAACAACGCTACTTCAGTCATGCTGAAGTCAAGTTTTCTCTCCTAAGGAAAGTAATTTTGTTCCCTCTCAGAAACCCCTTCTTGAACTTTCTCCATGTCCTTTGGGTCAAGCCCTGCTTAAGCCTGATTGTCAGCACCTGTGAAGTTTTTGTCACAAAAGAGGGAGAGTTACTCCTCCAGATCCTCACTAGACATGACGTATTGTTAATTACTCACCTTTCATTATGTATTTTTGAGGACCAATACACCTATTCCAGGTATCTTTGTCACTACTATCCAGTGTTGAGTTAGCAGGTAGCTACAAGCCTTCTAATAGCTTTCCAGGACGGATGTAAATGACATGGAACATCACTGTTCCAGGAAAACATTCTGTAGACAAAGTCCAAAGACTACATATGACTTACTGGAAAACTGCTTAAGGAGAATAAAGCTTCCTCTTGCAAATATGTTTATTTAATACCTTCGTCCAAAAACAGTCCACAGAAAGGCTATCCAACAAATCACAGTCTATGACAGAGTGTCACATCATTACTCTCACATTTGTTATTTTCTACATGACTTCTAGAGATGAAGAATTTTTATTGCTGTACCGGAGGGATGAGTAAATAGATCACAGAAAGACCTGAATGACAAGAGTCTGCCCTTAAACTACCCACAATTTCTAGACTGAATCTGTTACAGATGTCCATGATGACCTATAGCAGCTACTTAGTTTTTGGGAAAATGATGTTTTAGCTATTGCATTTTCAACTCTGACCTTTCTATTATTAGTTATCAAAATCTACCCTTGACAGTCATCAATTGTATAGTTTGTCTTTTTATGAAATGAGCTCTTTTCCTGCTTTTTCCTGACAGGGGGAAGGGACTGAGAGCATCAGAATTTATGCTGTGGCATTTCTGAGCAAACCTAGGAGGAGGCTGGTAAACAAAAGGCTTCCATGTTGTTTCTGACCTGGCCACCTTCATTTGGCCCTTATCAAAAAGAGAACTTCAGACAATGGAAGGAATTGATGTAAATTTCCAGGACACCCCCACTAGTAATTCAAACTCTGGGCTGTCTTTCCTTGCTGACTCGTGTAGGACACTTTGCTATTAAGCTTCCTGAAAGATAAGTTATTACTCGGACAAACTCCCCATCCCCAGGAATGGAAGGAATACACTCACTGCTCTTCTCTATTCATTCGTCTTTCTTTCTGTCCATAAACTCTGACATTTCAAAAGCCTTAATCTTTTATTAGGTTGGAGCTTACTAAAAGCTCTAGGTCAGCTCAATAGTGGGTGAACACTTTGGTATACTGGGTGTCCTGTTAAAACGGATATATAATCTGTAGCAACACCATGGTTCTGTCACATTAGTGGGCACCTCTGGCTGACGTGGATTTTGCGTTTTCCTTGTCAGTCCTTCAATCCACAGGTACTGAGCCCCTGGTGTCTGACTCATATGTGTCAGGTTTAGACCAAAGAAAAAACTGTGCTGTACCCTGCATGGAAAAGTCACTAGCTGCTAGTCCTGGATTGCAAGGTTTTAAGCATAACAGTTCCTTTAACGTGCTGAAAGGGACAATAAAGGCCCCAACACAAGTTTTGTGCAGTTCCATTCACTTGTATTTATTTACTTTAGTCCTAGGTTTGGGTAAACTGAATTACTAAACAACGCTGCTGAATACCTAAAGTGAGCTGAAGAACAGAAACTTGCTTTTGGCATCAGAGAGGTCTAGGTTTTAAGGAAATAAAAAACACAACCACCTCTATATCTCCAGTGTTACACCCCGAATCCTGAATGCCAAGTGCCCATTAATGGTCTAAGAATTGAGTCCATGCATCTCTTTCCCATGCTGCTCTCCCTGATAGCTGTACACCAATTTTTGCTGGTATGTAGCACTCAGAACAGGCATTTCCTTGGGGTTAAGAATGAGAAGATAACCAGACAGAATCTCACAGGAAAAGAGCATAAACACATTCCTCTCTACAATAGAACTTTTTTGCTGTGGCTTTCAATTCACCTTGTCTTCTCCTTCAATCTGCTCCTTATTTCAAAAGAATTGCAGAAATACCAACAAGAACATTCCCAAACCCAGAAATGCAACTCAAGATCACAAGCTCACAGGCTGGTGCTTGCAACAAAATTATCATCTGTGGCTCATTAAATTAATGGCATTTATTTCAGTCTGGATCATATGTGAAAGCAAGGGAGATCATGTAAACCTATGCCAAGAAACACATTTTGTCATGTACAGCATTTAGAAAACAATACTGTTGTTTTGCTGAAGAAAGGATTCCTTTCCTCCGTCTCCCATCCCCAAAAACTATAATAGAAAAAGATGTCACAGGTCAAAGGGTGCTTTTTACTGGGCCAATCTTCTTTGGCTTGAAGTTAGGCAAGTCTCCAGAAACTTATTCTGCTTTTAAACCTAGAAGTATCCCAGTGATTTCTCAGATTCACTTAATTAAATAGCCCTTTAATTATCCAAGTTCTGGTTCCTTTCTTTAAACAAGTAGAGATATGAAAACTCCAATACTTGTCTCCTTTGCCCTGAGGATAATTGATCAATTAGATTAGAAAGCTGCCACTCCATGCAGAAGAAACAAAATCAAGCTAGTAACGTTTTTCTACTAGCCAATTTGAAGGCTAGCAGAGCAGATAGGAAGATAAATTCTGAAACATGAAATGCCTCTTGATCACAGTAACAGTGCAAGGCCTTACTGATAAACTTCATCTCTTCTCATCTGCCTGTTTGCAGTGGGAGTGGGAATCATTCCATGTAACGTGGTATATGTGCTTCGGTAGGTAACAAATGGTGGTGGGATGTCACATGTGCTAGTGGCATAGTTGCTAAAAATCAAAAGATCCACTATGCTACAGTAGGTAATACAAGCAGAGAATTCAACTTCCATCCCTGGAAATTTTTTATTATTCAACAGAACTGGCAAAAGCACAAGTCATGCTGTGTCAGTGTCTGATGCTGTTATTGATGGCAGGCATGCTGTCCTCTCTATCAGAAATATTTTAGGATTTTCATTTATAATTAATCAATTAGCTCCTTACAGCAAGTGTGCTGGGAACTCCAAATGCTACCTGCTTTTTGTTGTATTAGGGTTTTTTTAGTCAATTAAATATATCTTAAGACAAAATGTTCCGAAATGCCCGAGTTTCTTGACATTTTGGGGTTTGTACTTTGGCAATCATCACTTTCAGTTCCACTGAATAATTTAAATTTGTCTAGCACGATTCTGAAGTGGCTTAGAGGAGTTTGAAAAGATTTGTAAGCACCTGCTTAAAAAGCAGCTTCTCAGTTTCTCTCTCTATTCTCTCTCTATTCATCTTCCTTTCACAGGGTTCCTTGCAAGACTGGAAAGATCTCTAATTAAAGCTTTCCTTTCCCCATGCACAGTTCTCCTCTCATTGCACAATACCGTAATTCTGCATTTTCTCATAATATATACCACTAAACAAGGGGCTTGGTGCCAAGGGGTCCCACGGGTCCTGGGTCCTCAGCAAAGCTTATAAAACCCAACACCAACCAGTGTTGGAGTGAAGGTCACAACAGCTTGCTGCAACAAGCTCCATGGGACTTCTACTGACATAAATGCTGTAGAGTAAAGGAAACTAGAGTTTAGAAATCAGTCTTTGTAGCTAGAACTAGGAAAGGAAAAAATAAATTCCCAACATGCCCTCAGTAATCTCCTTTTTATTTGTGGTCTTTATCTTCGCAGTACGATGTTAATATGCACTCAAACATTAGCAACACAAATAGCAGTGAATTAAGTTTCTTTACTGTTGTGGCCAACTCTAAAAGGACAATTATTACCCAGCTCAATTTTACTTTTACGTTTGCCATTACAAGACAGCTATTTCTTAGCTATTTCTTTCTATAGACTATAAATTTTGTCATTTGTCATGTAAACTGTTTGGAGGAAATAAAATTGCAGTGGAGTTCTTAGTTTCACAAAAATAGCCGGTTTACTTCTCACTAGTTTCTGAATGCAAGGAAAGCAATTTTCCCCCAAGTATTCAGATTAGGCAGCATTTTATTCTAGGTTTATCACTGAAGGTTTCTGTAAATCTGCACAAGTAGTGCAGCTATTTTCTAGAATTTTTTTCAGTGGACATAAAGAGCAAATCATCACACTGCTATTGACTTTGAAACAGTATCATAAATCCATTTCATCTGCAGCCTTAATCTGTTGAAAAGAACAGTCCAGTCATCTTTCCCCCAATGACTAATGACTGCTATTGCAGATTCAGTTTTGTCAATGGGGTTAAAGGATGTACCTGATCCAATGGAAGTCAATGGCAGCTTTACAGCTACAGATTTCAGTTTGATTTCTTAGTTATCTTAAGGACAAAATATTTACCTACAGCAGATCTAAGAATAATTATTACGAGTTTACAGGTTACATTGAAACTTCAGAAATTCTTAGAGCAGGTACAAGATGAACACAAAAGGAAATTTATTAAAGGTAATATGAAGACAACGTTCTCCTGTAAGTAACTCCTCCAAGGATTTCCAAGAAACAGAAAATGTTCCTGACTAACTCTCTTGGTTGTTGGTTCAGACTTGCAAGCTGAACCAGCCACACATAACCCAGCACCTTGTGACCAGGACCAGCAAGTGTTTCCATAGGAGACTCCCTAGGGCTGGGCATCAGGAAGGACTCTGGGTTTGAGTGTCTGTTTTCCTGGCTTTGAATCATTCTTGGGGTAAGAATCTTCCCATACGATTCCTCTTGCAATTTCCTCTGCCTGGCACTGTGACTGCAATTGTTGTTCTGTTTTTTTCAAAGCAAATATTTCCTAGGTGCCTTTAGACAGGAGAAGTTACTAAGCTCAGTTTTCATTTTAAAGTAATTTAAACTGCTATTTTTTCAGTTGTACTTAAAAGTTTGTCAGTTGCACATTTAAAGGCTTTACAAACATGTTCAACTCAAACATTTATATTTTAAGATGCGTAAGTTTCTTATTTTCTTTTCTATTTGTTGGACTTTGTTATATTTTTGTATTTTATTTATGTTATAGATATGTATTTTGTTAAATTGTTATATTTTTCTGTCTGTTTAAGCTGCTAATTACACTTGTCACTCTACTCTCAGTAAGAATCTGTGTGTTGCCCTCAAGCACTGATTGCATTCATTTGCTCTTTGGAAAAAATGGGATTTTAGAGAAGTGCTAGTTCAAATGGCATTTCAGAGTCACCAGTTACTAAGATTTTATCTTGGACAACAGCACCTGAACATTTGGTTTGACTTTATAAGGGGCCAGGGTTCAATTAAAAGAAAACTTAGAAACTACTGATTACTACTGAGCAATATCTGTATTGCATATGAAAATTTTTCCTCATAATAAATGATAATATCCAGTAGAGTTATGGATGCATTGCCTCCTTTAAAATATCTGTTATACCAAGCACCCAAGATTTCAGTTATTTTAAAGAGGATGTTGCTCTTAGGATTAACCCATCAAAACCTCACTAGTCACTTTTAAGCTTTCACACTTATCAGCAAACACTCCTGCATCAAAATTTGTCTCTCATTGTCATGTCTTCAGATCTGCCACTAGTTTAGAGTGGTTTCCAGGTCATGAACATTGATTTCAAATAAATGTATTGTATGTGACAAAAAAAAATATAAGTGATAACTGAAATCCTACCTTGCAACTCTATTTGGCCAATGAAATAAACAGAGTAGGAAAAAGCAGATCCAACTGTCAGCTTCTTGATTAACACAAAGACTTAAATGTACGCAATCTGATTTTTATGACACACAGCAATGAAGAAACTAGTGTAGCTTAACTCAGAAAATTTGTTCATTTCAATCCTCTATAAGTAACGTAATGATAGAAAATAATATGCTCTCATACTACTTTTTCAAAGAGCTTAAGAAAGCTTAGTGTTTAAACAATAAACCACAGTCTCATTAACTCTACTTGCAACATATATTCATTTTATTTTCCAAATGATAATCAACCCAGTTCTGCAAACCAGACTTTGCGCAGCTACCTGTTCTTATAACGGTTTGAGAGACTCTGCTCCGTTATGCCATCCCTTATTAATGAGTCTGTTGGAGGGGAAACTAAAAAGAATAAAATGAGTTACTTGAAACAATCTCTCCCTACCTATATGCCAATATGCTGTAATGAATGGCATTCCTTTTTTAAACAGGTCTCAGAAATAAAATCAGAAGTAGCTGCTGCTCAGCTAGAAAGAAAAACAAATAGCAGCACTCAGTAGGCGTCAGTGGACTTTCAGTAGAAATCCCTGCTGAGAAATTGATAGAATTGACAAGAGACTTGGGTTGGTTGAGTTGTTTGGTTTTCTCCAGGAGGGAGAAAAGAAGGGCCAGAAAATTACAGAAAACCCATGTATCTCCATTCCCTACAAACCACAGAAGATGTCTGTGTGGTATTTATATTTGGAGGTCTGACCACGGGACAGTGAAACTGAGCATCTGCTGATACAGTGGATGGACAATTCAAAGCGGTCCAGAGGTCTACAAAACAACAGAGACGGGTGTCTTTGGCCAAAATCTGCTCCAGCCTACCTGGAAGGTAAAAAGTCCATAGACCTGCTAGTGGCTGTGGCAGAGACATCCTGTTGGATTCACTACATAGGCAGGTTTTATTCTGTTTTAGTGACAAGAACAACTTTGCTTTGTAGGAGCACAAATTTTCATTTGAAGTTTTACTATGGATGGATGTCTGCTCCCTTCCTTGTATATCAGAGACAGAAATGTGGTGACCAAATGTAACAGGTAGGCAATTGTTTTTCTATTGGCAGAATTTCACAAATGAGCCTGGGAACAATGCCTATCAAGCAGGTATCTAACTTTCTGGAAAACTGTAATCAGAAAATTACTTTATCAGTGCCAAAGTGGAAGGTGTAGTGGGAATTATTCCCTGGGTTATGTCCAAATGCAGAACTATTCAATATTTTTTCATTAGTGACCCTGATGATGGGGCAGTGAGCAAGTTTTAAATTCACAGACATCCTCACACTGGGGAGGACAGGTCTGGAATTCAAAGCAAGCCTGACTAACTGGAGAGACAATCAGGAAGAAAAAAAAAAAAAAGGAAATAAGATGCCATTTCATAAAGGCAAGTGCCATGTTTTACACAGAGACAAATAATCAGCTGTGCAAACTCCAGGTGAGGGACTAGAGGTGAAGCAACACGTAAACAGAGAAGAATCTAGAGAATAACATAGCACAGAAGCTGCTCAGAGAAAGGCAAAAACTATACCAAGATGTGTGAACAACAGTATGACACGAGAGACATGTGAAGTCCAGCAATGTTCTGCTACCCAGTAGGATGGCCTTGAGAAATTACCGTGCCAAGGGTAAGGCTGCAGTTCATGGGAGACTGAACGGGACTCGCTGGACAGATTCCAGAGGAGAACAAAGATAACCTCATCTCAGGAAATGTTAGCAAATATAAGGAAAAATGTCATAAGCAAGAATGCCATTTATTTTGGCTAGGGGAAGCTGAAGAGGCAGACAATAGCTGTAGTCAAGTATATCATTTTTTCTGCAATATAGGAGTGATCTGCTTCTGATACAGAGAAGTAGTAACAGCTTTAAGCTGGAATAAGAGAGTGCCCTAG
Source organism: Syrrhaptes paradoxus (assembly GCA_013400615.1). Taxonomy (NCBI): domain Eukaryota; kingdom Metazoa; phylum Chordata; class Aves; order Pterocliformes; family Pteroclidae; genus Syrrhaptes; species Syrrhaptes paradoxus. The sequence goes on from VZTO01008525.1 coordinate 268,076, forward strand.
GAGTTTCTCTGAATGCCTAACCTGCATCTTTCTTCACTGTGAAACCCTGGCACAAACTCTACGAGTTCCACAGGCAGTCTCCATGGCTGGAGTTTCAAGCCCTGTCACAAAGGAGGCAGGTGCAGCTGGTGCTGTCTTGGTGCTGGAAGATGAGCGAAGCAATCACCTGCAATTTCCTTCCGCCTGGATTTCCACAGCCTGGGAGCAGGGCAGTCAGTTACCCCAGCCGTAAAAATAAGGCATTGCCCCATGAGATCTTATTTAAAATTGTAATTACAGAATTCATCTCGCACGAGATGAATTTCATAACAAGTAAAAGTATTCAAATATTAGGAGCAAACTTCAAAGGAAAACAATGTATTCCCAGATGTGCAAGTCTGCCTCCCTTTTACAAATATAACGCTCCAACTAATAACATATGCAAATATACAGAGCAAGTATAAGGAAGAAGGTAAAACAGAAAGCCACTTCTTCCTCTGAATTTCCTCTTTTCATTACACATTTATAGGTTTAAATTAGACCTTTATGTGAACCACAGATGGCTCACTGGTACTTGTGCAAGTCCCATATATCCTATTATTAGGCTGCTCTAATCTTGAGGAAAGGGATGGTGACACAAGCCATAATTTGAATTTATCTTTGAAATTGTCTCATGTTGACTTATTTTCAACCTGCCATGCAAACAGTTACTTTCCTGTGAAGACTGCGGGGCCACTAGTCACCTTCATTATGATTCAGGAAACTCTGAAATGAAGCAGAATGTGTAACACGGTGCACACTAGTCCAGTTAAGTGCTTATTTTGAGCACAAAACCACACTTCTCTCCTAACACTAATTTCTTTATTTTGAGCTTTAATCAATGTCACACTGACCCGTGCTGGTTGAAGATGACCATGCATTATGTAAGTGTATTAGTTGAAAAGACCGTCATAGCAGCCAATTAATGACAGAGAAGCACCGAAAACAAATTATTCCCTGATGCACACCTTCTGAAAACTGCATAACAGAAGGCACAGCCAACAGTAATATCCGGAACAATGGCTATGACCCCATTATTCAACTTGTTTTGTACCCTATAAGATTGAAATCTAGGTGATTCTGCAATGCATATCTACATCAGCTATGCATCCACTTTCTTTTTACAGGAAATTGAAACAGCACTCCTAGTGCAGAGTTCATCTCAGTGTGACAAAAGCAAACCAGATTGCCTTTTTTTTTCCTCTATCCTCTCTCAAGACTCAGACAGGTCTCCGGTCTGGATTTATGCAACTAAAATGATAAAATTCTTGGAATTCTGCCCGTATTACTGGCATAACCAACAAGGCAGTGAGACTGCTATGTAGATATTGCACCTCCAGGTGAGCTGGCTGCTCCTGAGGAGGATACAAAAAATCCAGCTGTATCAGCAGCAAAATTCACTCCTCATGTCTTTATCAAGCCTAATGGCAGTCACGATTTACCTTATTCTTAGTGGATTGTTTTGGGAGATGCACTAAAGCTTTTTGTAGAGTGTTTCACCTAGCAAGTAGTTGCTAATTGCATGTCACCTCACCTGATTTAACACACATGGATCAACCCTTCCGTATGACTTCATCCAGGGCCTTTCCGATTACACATAATTCCTGCAAGGCTTGGTCTCCTCAGCCGTGTCTCAAGACAAGCATTTCAGACAAGGAACTTCTCACTGGATGGGCATGGCAGCTGCTCTGAGATTTACAGCTCTCTTTACTCAAGCTCGAAGTTATTGAGCAATTTAGTGCTGCACTAATTGGCATAACACTCTTGTCACCTTTCCATATACACAAAAGCTGCTCAGGCAATTCTGTCATAGACCTAGTTTAAAAATAAGTAAAATTACAGGTAAGCTGTGTAGTTTGAACACAGACATCACAGAAAACTCTTCAGTGCAGCAAAACCCCTTTTCACTACTGAGCCAGTGTAACCCAGGCTTAATTACACCACAGTTCTCCAGAGCCCACAGCATGAAGCCAGCAAGCTTCATGGGCAAGGCTGGATACTTGGGACACTGGCAAACAGCAACAGGCCATCAACTTCATTTTTGATGTTAGGGCTTATTTATTATTCATTTTTGATGTTAGGGCTTATTTAGGTCCTCTATCTAACAGTATACATAGAGCAATGCCATATCTGCTCCAGAGATTATGGCAAGGAAAGGATGGACGTAGGCGTAGTGGCAAGACACGTCTATGTAAAGGCAAGCGCTGCTGCCTGACCATGTCTGCCGAAATGTGCACGCTGAAGTTATACTTTGCCTGGAGGCTTGTGGCACTCATTTAACGGCAGTAACCTTTGCTATCTCCCCAGAGAAAACAAGTTTTAAGAGTATTGACATCAAAAAGTGAGCGCTGCTTCCAAAATTCTTTGTGTCCTGTCTATCCAGCTCCTGACACTGTGCTGACGCTGCTGGCAGATGTGCTCTAGTTCAGATCCTGAAGAGACTTAAAGACCATGAGTTTTCACTGCGAGCTGTTCCATGTATGGAGAGAAGGTATAGGAAACCTCGTATGCTCTTCCTGACTGGCGTGATCGCTCTCTTAACAGGTCTGCCAGAGTCAGTAAACACTAAATGAAATCCAAATGCACTCACACAACAGAAAAGCAAAACAAGGAAATTAAATGGAAAATCATACATCCTGCCTGGAAACTGGAGTATCCTCACTTCACAACTGTGAAAAAGACAATGCAGAAAAGTGCTTCGACGGTGCATGTCTCAGTCAGGTACGAACTCCATTTGAAATCCAAGACAATCCAAAAAATTCAGATCAGTGTTTCTCACACAGAGAATTGACAGAAAACAAATCAGTAAAGTAACTGCACATTTATGAAAGACAACAAAGTAATTAAGAAATCTGACACTTTCAGTGTACTCATGGTTCACACCAATGAACATGGACAGTTAGGTTTATGGCTGGACCGGAGAAGGTGCTGGAGCTGTTTTGGGCACACCAGCCAGCTGGGATCCCTGCGAGAATCAAGCACAGCATCCACTGCTCAGGCACCTACAAAAAACATCAGGTCAAAGACACAGGCACCCTTTCAGAAAACAGCAGAGAGCTAAACCAGGCATTTTGGCTTACAGTTTTTGGATTTAGTGTTTTTCTGATCTAGCCCTAAGAACTTTCAAAGAGTAATCTAGAATCAGCTATATGGCATAAACGTGTGACAGGGATGCTCATAGATGCCATTCATACCATTCAGCTGTGCTACTCCATTCTCATGCCTGATAGAAATATTACATATTACAACTGATTTAGGGCAGTAAAAGACCAGGATCTGATCCAGGCAATACACAGAACTGTCATTGAGGGTCATGAAAACAGGGTTTCCATAAAAAGTTTTGCTGTGTGATGTATGCAGTAAGTCACAGATGAGAGGAAGTCAGGAGTCACTCCTTCTAAAACATATATTATCTTCCTATTAGAGATAGTTCTAAATGTCACTTTTATCTCTGAAAGTCCCTGACCTCTGGCAAGTTTCAAATTCCAAATTTAGAGCAGCGTCTGATATTGCAGCTGGTCTCTCCATTCATAATGAGCCAAGTCAAAATTGAATACATCCAAATTAGAGGGGAGTATCAAGCTCTGGACTCACATCTGAGTTGTGGAGCAGAGGTCTCTTGCTAATGCTCATCATGTACTCACAGCCATAATGTACAATTATCTGTAAAAATCATAGTGACCTTTTTTCACAGTAAACCCAGGTAATCCTGCACCAAACAGTTATTAGTAATATTCAGCATAAGCTGTCACAGATATATTAGCAGTGCTAATACAAATTAACCAGTCTAAGCTTCTGGTGTAGCAGACAGATTCATTGGATGGACAAGATCAGATCTGCACACAGACAAGATCTCCTGGAAGTGAATAAAAGAGAAACTATCGCTCCTTTATGAGTTTGTCATCTGCTTTGCCAGTTCTGTTTACAAAAAGAAAACGGCTACATTAAATTCTTCCCAAGAGAGAAAACCAAAGTTCAGTTGCTCCTCCCATTTCTATTTGCAGCTTTCTTCTAATGTCAACTCCATCTGTCTTCCACGGGAACTTAATGTCTTTTGAATTGTCTATTTAATCACTTGCAGGTTTGTTCCCTTGTCTGGCTGTACGCTGCCCTTCATTTGTCAGCTTCAGCATTCTCCACACAGAGCATCCTTCCTCCCCCCTTCCTGGACCTTTTCCTTCTTTTCAGAATATTGCATTTTATCAGGTCACTCTTCCATTGTCCTGAGGTTGCATTGTTTCCACCCGGTGTGCCCCATTTCTGCTTGGGAGGCAGTATCTTTGTAAGCATATGCATCCTGCCTGCTCCCTCTTTTTTCTATCCTCAGCTTTACACAGCATCTTGCCTCTCATTTACTTTCCGCAATGCCCTTAGAGCCTGCTCCCCATTCTACTGGCATCTTTGTGCCTATAACAAGTTTTTTTTTTTTTTCTGATTTGTTACTTAGAATAGAGAAGGACTTAAGACTAGAATAAGTTTCTCTGCCAGTAGCAGCAATTCGTTTAGTGCTGTTGCTCCACAGTGATTTACCTGATTACTTAAGAATCATTCTGTGTGGTTCAGTTCCTCATCCAAAAAAAAAAAAAATTGCCAAGAAGTGCCCTCACTTTATGCATATGCAGAGATTCTAAACAAATACTATTATTCCTCCTCTGATTATCTATATCAATAGTCGCAGGGTGGCACACAGATATTCAACTCAAATGTAAATCTTCATGGCTGGAACACCCTTGACACTTTTTTCTGGCTGCTACACCAGTCTATCCATGATATCACATTTCTCAGGTACTATAGAGAAAATCAACCAAACATTATCGAAATAAGCAATTTTCCCTTGATTTTTCATTACCTGCTTCATCATCCTCAGGGCTTACACCTTGTATTCCCACTTCAGGAGAAAGCAGCATTTCTATCAATAGCCAATTAGATGTGTCAGTCATCTTCTGAAACACGTCGTACTGTATTCTGGAGATAGTCCCTCCAGATCCCTGGCTGGTACATCTTCTTGCAAACATGGGAATCTGTGTCCCTGGAGAATGAACGCTAGGTTTCACTGTTTTAATCTGAGCACAGAGCATGCTGGGACGTGATTTAATTTTTATTCAGATATATTCAATAAAGGCCAGATATGTTTTGCAATGTTCTGCCTCTGCATAAACGTATGTGATGTTGCCTTCCGATGGCCAACAACAAGGGAGCTAATGGTGCTACCAAAAATATCAGCTACAACAGTTCTTATTTCCCCAGATGACCTTTAGTGCTTTCATGTATCTGGAGCATCAGAACCACCCTCTAGAAATATGTATGGACTGTCCAGTTTCTATGTTGGGTGCCTCCAGAAACAAGTTTCATATGATGCTCTGATTCAATGTATTTTCATTTGTTTCAGGTATAATATTTACCTATTTTATTAGAATAATTTTGACACTGCCAGTCAAAGGGAGAAGAAAAATCAACATGTTTCTTCTGAAACACCCCTAGGTGCCACTCTGGCACTGAAAAACAAAAAAAAGAACAGAAGAGCTGTCTATGCTTTGTCATTCTTGCTGTCATATTGTTTGTTAAGGTGCATACATATATATATATATATGCACATACATATGTATTTTCTTTTACCAGTTCATGAAAGAAATAGAAGCAAAATTTGTAAAATGAGTCGTTCCCAGAATTCAGTCACAAATTCTTGCCTTAAACCTTAAGAAAATGAAAATATATATGGAAGGACTTAATACAGTTTGTCATCTTAAAGTATAGAGAAAGTAAGACACACTCAGCAGGCCAGCATCTCTGAAACTTTTGGTCACTAGGACTTCCATGAACTCTAGCTCCACCATGACCTGAGAACTCTAAAGACTCTAATTTTTTAGTAAAACTAAAAGAGCTGTAATCATGCGCCCCCATCAGCTAGGCTGTTTTACAGATCAGTGATTCAAAGAACCGAGTTCCCACTGCCAGAATTACAGCCAGACCTTAAAAACCACTGAAAATCCAAAACGCTGAGCTCTTTCCAAGTCATGCTTATTATTACACATTTGAAAATTATTACTTGCTGCAGAAATCTTCAGAGCTTTCAGTTTACTGTCCGAGAGCCACCTCATTTTAACAACTTCACATGTGTCTTTGGTTGACCATAGGGATCATAAGGATGAACTTGTTGGCTGTTCCCTGACACTGATCACAGCTGTGTACAGCACGCAGCAAGTAATAACATTCCAGAGAACGGTTATTCTAAACCAAAATAATTGTTCACCCTGACCTGATTTGCTTGTTTTTCAAAACTGCCCATCCTTGAATAATTGCAGTGTACCTAGCTTGGCAATCTTTCCCACCAAAGTTTCACTTTTTGATATGCATAATCCCTGCTAACACCCAGTTATTACAGAATCTATTGCAGCTTAACTGTAGTTATAAGAAGTAATTAGTCAAAGGACTACAGCAATTAGAGGGCTTTTGCCTTTGCTCTCTAAGGGTCAGATGAAGAACTCTGTGCTTTGCTCTTCTGCTGTTAAAAGCTAAACAAATATGGTGAATCAAGGTCACACACAAATATCGACATTTGCATGGGCCTTATTCAGTGACTAAAAACAATCACACAAAAAAGCATAAGAATTATTTCAAAAGGTAAATTACGTTTAGTTATCTCTTACCCATTGATGGGAAGGGTTTGGAGGGGTTAGTCAATGACATAAGGTGGACAGTGTTAACCTGTCACTAGAGGAAACACCCAAACTGAAAATGCCAGGACAAGCATTCTTGGTATTAGTGTCATAACTCCTCTGACGAATAAAAAGAGCCATGAAAACAGCTTCATTTTATCAATATGGGTAACAAGGGAGAAAACCAGAACATTTTGAGATCACATCACATAGCACAATTTGGGGTTGAATCTGATTTCATCAAATGTGAGTTGATCAGTGCAGGATACCCAATGGAAGGAAACAATCTTCTTTCCTGATCTCGTGGGAGTTACATATGACTGTATAAATCATGTCTGACGTGAGCACATTTAACTGTCAATTACCATTTTCTTATTAAGATTTACTTTGTGAGGGAAGGGAAGAATTTACTTCCACTAAAGCTGAAGCTAACTTAAAACTTTTTGATGCGGTCTTTGGTTGTGAACGTTCTCTGAGTTTCCCTTGCTGAATGTCTGCTTTTAACACAATATTTCACCAGAAAGGGAAAATTACATGTGCATGACAAAACACCAGTAGAGATGGACATGCTTGTGAGTTATATCTCACAAATTTTATTGCATTAAAAACAAACAAAAAAAACCCACAACAAAACAGTCTATAGGTTGTAGTATTAAAAATTATAGTTTTAGGTGCTAAAAATATGTCCTTAAAAAGGTTTTCTTTGAAGCTTAATGATTATGTTTGCAAATGTAGTTGATATCTAGTTTACTAGAATACTGTGTCTTCCCGATAATTTATTCCATTTGATACAACTCTCTGGACAAAAAAACACATCAAAATGTTTTTAGTATCCACATGCAAAGCTTTTGCCTTACTGATTTGTCATAAAACATTCAATACAAAGCATTAATAATTAATTAGGGCTGCCTGATCCATCAAAATGAAGACCACTAACTTGATCAAAGCACACTTTTGTAGATATAAAACTGCAAACTGTAAAAGTCTTGTGGAGTATACATCTCATGGATGATATCTACCTCTACAAAGAGGGAGCATGTGCCATGTGGGATAGATTTAATCATCACTATGAAAACATGGGATTAAAATTCTGCATGGATTTGACACCATGGAACCAGAGTTGAGGGAGTGGGATGTTCAAGGTATAACAATGGATGTCAAATCACCTGCTCTCAGCAAGCCTTCTTCTCTCTTTCCAAAGGACACTGTACAAAAGCCTTTGGCTTAGGTGATGCTACCTGTTGATCAGGTAGAGCTGTTGTGCACACACGAGGAGGACTCCTCCCAAAATTATTACACTATGCTGGGCTACATGACTGTATTGCCCGGTATAGACCTGTAACAAGCTTAATCAAATAAGGACTGGAGCAGATATCAAAATAGCTGCTTTTTGGAAGGATCTGGGACAAGATAGTGTGCCCCAAGCTGAAAATGGATCAGTGGTACCATATTACTGTGAAAAAAAAAATCAGTCTTGCTGAAATGTAGATATTTGTGCTGGAAGTATAGCCTGTAAGGCAAGTGAAAGAACTCTGCAGTCATTTCAGCTTTGGGAAAACCCTGTCCATGCGGGACACTGCAACATGCAAGACACATGCACAAATTAGAGGGAATCCAGAGATGAACAACAAAAATAATTGTATGACTTGAAAATACTGCTTGTGAGGGAAGGCTGAAAGAGCTGTTACTGGTTAGTCTAAAGACAAGACAGATGAGTGTGCACTGTATAACATTCCTTAAATACAAAAGAAATACTGTAAAGGGAGAAGAGTCTGGAAGAGATCATAATACCAGTCCCTCACTGCATATGATGGACATCAGAAAGTCAATCTCATTTCATTTCTGAAAAGAGAGCCAAGGCCATTTCCACAGTTATTAACGTTCCTGAAAAGAGTATCTAGTCAGGGAGAAGAAGTTGGCATAAACCTTTCTTATTAGTTTCCCATTATTCCTTTGCTACTGATTGGAAATATCCTTGTGTGACTGGAAAAAGCAACAGACAGCCTTTACAGCTACAAGAAAGCCCGTCTTCCTTCCTAACGACTGGGTAAGTGATATGACCCTAAAGCACCCCAAGGCAACAATTACAGCTGCATTCTGTGTTCACAAGATAAAATAAGGAAAAATACACAGACCTCAAGTTTCATTCATCTGAGCAGGAAAATCTGGAAGTTTCCTTAGGCTTGGAGGCACTAACCAGCTCAAGAGCAGAAAGCTAACATTTCTTCTGAAGGAGTTTTTGCATAAACATGAGGAACTGGTTTCAACAAACTCCTTGACATAAGCAGTCACTCATCACAAGACAAAAAACAAAGCACAAACTTTTTCCTTCCTGCACGATGACTCAGAAACATCTAATCAGTGAAAGCTAATCATCAGCAAAGGAGCTGCCAAGACCCACACAACCATGGCATCTGGCACAGCTGTAAGCTTGGGGCATCTTCCCCAGCTCTAGATGCGTGGAAATGCAGCAAACTGGCGAGATTCTGTAACGACGCACGTGCCTCTGGCCAAATGCCCAAAATATAACAAAAGGCAAGTCCACCATCTCTCTGAATCTCTGAAGAGCAGCTGATCAGGAAGAGGGATGGCTGACACCGTCCCACTCCTGACAAAAAAGCACAGAGGTGACACGGCTCTCCTCAGTGCACAACTCGTGGTCAAAGGTGCAACATTCCGCTTTCTTATGGAAAAAAAAAAATCCTAAAAACTCCTATAGATTCAAAACCTTGTATGCACTTTAGATTTTAAGCCACTTTTCTTTCAGTAAATAACCATTTTTTTCTCACAATCACTAATTCCAAATGAAACTTATTCAAAGTCAATATTTGCCTTCCCCCCCCCCCCGTTTTTTCCAGAGAATCCACAATATTGAACCTGTCACTACATTCATTTCCATGGTAACAAATGGGATGGCAAAAAGAGTGCTTTAATCCAAGGACAGAGTTGTAGAAAAAGTTAGATTCTGAAAGAGAAAATTCTTACTCAAAAACAAATATCAAAGATAACTGCAAAGGGAATACAGCAAATGACTTGCTAAGTTAATCTTCTTTTATACACAAAGAAGTTTGCTTCTCTTCACAAAGGACATTCTCACCTTGAAATACTGAACACTCAGAATAATGTTTATGGGTAGAGGTGATTTAATATGCTAATATTTATCTCATTTTCCCTGATTATGACATGCATCTTTTTTCTTATCGGCTGATAAGCTAGTTTATATTAAAATATGAGGAGAAGATGCTAGGCTTGATTATTCTCAGTGGCATTTGCACATTTCAGTAGGCTACGGAGCAATGCAACCTATGATAGCAGAAAACAGGCACATTTACAATGACTTCCAGTCTGATGGATTCCACAACCCCTTAAATAAGGGCTGTATCCAAACGCCAGTTAAATTCTTGCTGAGTATTACCTGCTTACATCTTGATTCCTTCATCAAATTCTTAAAGTCCCAGAGAGATGCTCCCAAAAGGATCATGTGGGACACGGGCAAAAGAAATGTGACCCTTTATCACCATCTCCTTTGTGCTATACAGCCCCTTAACCAGCCTTCACTTGATCCAGACCCTCCTGGAGATATGGAAATAAATAAATTAGAAAATAAGTGGATTTTCCAACACTGAAAACACCCAAAGCTTTTGCAAAAATGCTGTTAACAACCAAGACTAAAATAAAACTAAAAATGAAACAGTTTTTAGATATTCCTATGCCTTTACATGAGTATTTTATCGTATTTTCTTTCAAATGTTTTGATTTAACCATACAATTCCTCAGTCAATTTCTAAATTAGCAAAAGACTGCATCAAAGGAAAAAGTGAAAGGCTGTTGTGCAGCAAGTCTTGTGGACACCTTGGTGACATGGACAGGATGAGAGCAGCGCACGGGATGAGAATGCACGTCTTACTCTGTGCGTGAACGATACACTCTAAACTCAGAGGCTGTTCACCCTCAAAATGGATAACACTGAAGAGAAAAACAACCACCAAATGAGTAATTTTTTTCCCATAAAATAATGTTTATGTTTTCTATTGCACTGTGGTATATTTGGATTTAGCAGTCAATGCACAGAACTACAATGTAGTAGCAAAAACTCAGATGTACTTTTCTTAACTATTCAAAATTAACCAGAATCTGCAAATATAGTTTATTCAGGTTTTGTGTTTCCAAACCCATGTTTCTGTAAACACCACAGAGCAAAGAAAAAGTAAAGAATTGAGTAAGTATTCAAGGTAATATTTGAAGCTACCTTTGAAGTTGTGAGAAAGTTGGGAGAGAAAGGGACTGGTGGAGTTTTCCTAAGGAAGCTGATTGGAAATTTTATTTAAATGGAAAATAACAGGCATTTCATAATTTCTTCTTAAGAAATGCTCCAGCAAGATAAAATTTTCCAAGTCACACAATATCTCACCACTCACTGAGCAATAAAGACAGAAACTACAGCCACATGAAATTATATCACGTGGAGTACCTTGAACTCTGTTTAGAAATTATTTTTTATGCTTTTCCTAAAGTGTTTAATCTCCCAAATAATATAATAATTTAAATTCTTTTTGTCATCTACTGTAGCTATTGCAAAGTGGAATGATTTACAAATAACTTCAGACACTTGCGTATTTGCATCGTTATAAGCTGCACAAGTATTTGGGAACTGTCATAACAGACGTATAGCAAAAATAATAACAAACATTATGTATCAATTGCCAATAATAGAAATCTCATTTTTCAGAGTAGTGTGTCATTTTCCTCACCTAAATCACACTTCTATGAGACATTTTACACACGATGTTGTAAAGATGCAATAGGATTTGGCTATTTCATAGTATATTCTTAAATTTACACTGCTGCCGACAAAGACAACAATAACACCTTCTCTGCATGTGACATGGAACAACACAGTGAGAATGCTTTGTCAATGCTTTATCACATTGCAGAATGACAAAAAAACCTTTAAAATTTCTATTTAAAGGTAATTACTTAGAGAGGCCAGCGGGGTCACTGATCAAAACATCAGAGATCGTTTAGTTTTCAAAGTCACTGTTGAAAAATTAACTTATTTAAAAATCAGGCAAAACAATATGTAAACCAACAAGACAGCTCCTACGTTCCTTTTAATATTTAATGTTTCTGTGGGTAGATTAGCAAGAAAATCTAACTGAATTAGAGACATCATAATTTAAAATGTGTGTCTAACTTTCAGTGGATGGTCACTGTAAACAACAAAGTAAATGAGTGGGTCAGCTTCAAATACAGTCGATATACCCCCCTGCAGACTCCTTTAGGCAAAAGAGAATACAAAACCTCGAGGGAAATAAACTGATATGCATGCAATTTTGAAACATGAGAATGAATTATAGATACTATTATAATTTCACAACACTTTCAGTAAAAAATGCTTGAGCATTTTTGCTTTAATTCCTTTTAAAAATTATTTGTGGGTAGAACTTGGCAAGCTTTTACACTAAAAAGAGAGTGTTTCATGTCTAAGCAACTACAGGGAGAAATTAGTGCTTGAAACATCTCAGTAAATTAGCAGTACATTTATTATGATGGGGCATTAGGGGTAATCAAGAACTGGTCAGACATGAAACAGACAATGCTTTTCATTCAGAGCACCAGGAACAAGCCATAACAGGGAAGTTTGAACACCGATCCAACTTGCTTTTTGATCATTTACGGACCACTTCAGATTCTTTTATTAAAGACTTTCTCAGTTTAAACCCCTGAACTGGTGAACAGCCTTTCTATGCGGTCCCTGCCCTGCTATTGCTATCTTTGCTCTGCAGAGCAGCTGGGAGAGCTGCTGCAGTATAATGATGTCTTGTCGAGGTGCTCAAGGCATTACCATGGCAGGTGACAATAACTGAACTGGAGAGGTGTCAAAAGAGTAAACAAAGCATGCGATCTGACTGCCTCTTTAGAGAACAGAGGAGGGGGAAAATGGTCTTTGTGTGTCAAAATACTTTGTGCCTTTTAAAGATGAAAGCTAAAGGATGTTCCCACATTTAGGCAATTGATAAAATACACGAGGCAAGATAAAGATGAGGGAGAAACAGAATCAAAGCAAGTCTTTAAAGTGCTTTTCCATCTCTATAATTAACCAGAGTGCCAAGTGTTTGGCAGGAAAGGGTGCATCTGATCTGTGATCACCTCTGCATCTCTCAGCAGCACACATAAGAGAGCTTTCAGCTTCAGAAGCTGCACTGTAAGGCAACCCGAATGTCTTGCACCATATCAAAAGGGAGGATGGAAGTCAATGGGTAAACTCAGCCTGCTGCATGTGAGTGCTTCAGCTGAGCCATTATCCCAATGTCAGGTGCCAACTGGTTTAGTCAGAACAGGTGAAGCCTTAAAAGAGGATCCAGAAGAGAGAAAAGAAGTCAGAAGCCCTGTTACAAAATAATAGGTCACCTTTCTCCTTTTTTTGCATGGTGCCTTACATGGCTTGATTCAAAGCCCACCAAAGTCAAAGAAATATCCCACTGACTCCTGAAGCCCAACTCAGAGGCTGATCAAATGCCCAGTGAAGTCATGCTTTTATTTCTAAACCTTCAATTTCTGGACAGGCTTACAAATATTGCCTTTGGAGGAGTTGTTCTGCATCACTGCTGTTTAAAGAACTGCAGTAGACAGGACAGAAAGCAGCATCCCTCCTGCTAAAATCCTACAGCAAATTACTAAAATCTATTACTTTTGCAGTCCAAAGGCTGAACAATTGAACTTAAATATTTAATTGTAGGTGTTTAAATATTAATCTACACATGTAAACAGGGGTCCAGGCTGGCACCAGTCTATCATAATTCAGGTAACTGAGACCAGATATTGCTGTTTGATGCTGAGCAACAAGTGGCTGAAGTGATACATGAGTGCTCAGCACTGAAATGCCAGCTGACAGCTGGTTGCTGCTCTAATCTTCATTGTTAGGTTGCAAAAAGTTAAATCTTCATTTGCTCGAATTCTCAGCAAAAGAAGAATAAATAAGGATTGTTTAGGGTTTCTTAGGTCCCAAGCAGAACCCACAATTCTTTTGGCTGGAAATGCTGTGAACACTCCTCCAAAAATTGTTTCTCAGACTGAAATGATGCAGTGCAGGATTTGCTCCAATGTAAATGACAGTGGAATTTTGTTCCTGAGTATTTTACTCTATGACAGAACATCATCAGGAAATGAAAATGAAACCCAAAAAATAACCACCCTAGCTGTAGTACTTGCCAAGAGTCCAGGTATGCACTTGCTTCTCTCTTCAAACACTGGTTCCTGAAAAAGCTTGAGTGATCCTGGCTGACATGTCACAGGTAAAAAATCTCTGATTAAAAAAACAAGTAATTATAGTGGTATTGATGTACTAATATTAGAAATATTGAAGTTATTAAGGTTGTTGACAGGCTGGCTGAGGAAAGACAGTCTGTACTATTTCAATATTGGTTTTCCATCTGGCTTGTAAATAAATTTTCCTCAAGTTATTTTTTAGGATATGTTGTCCAAAGGTAAAGACAAAGACTCTCCAACTCTTATAACAATCCAGTAGACCATTTATGGGGAGCTATAAATGTTTTACTTTGGACAGGTTAGCAGCTTTTAACTCCACCCTACCACTGCTGCAGGAGAACTTTGTGGAGTATTTATGCTTCCACAAAACCTGAGGATTTTCTCATTAGCCTAATTGCATCCTTATCTCTCAGTCCATACTGGCGTCTTGATTGAGGCAGAGTTTCTGGTTACTGTAAAGAAGGATGCCCCACTCATGCTAACGTATGGATGTTGGTTATACCATGTATGCAGGTGACCAACAAAAGAGAAGCCTGTGAGACAGCAATGAAGCTATGGTTTAAGAATACAGCTGGGGAAATGGTTGTTATGAAATACTCATCAGGAAACTCAAAGGCAAGCCTAAAAAAGTTTTGGGCAGCAGGTCCAAAAAATAAAAACAGCAAAATCAAATTCTTTTTTACTTTGTAACATTCCTACCATCGTTATATCATGCTCTTCTTTTAAAGAATGCCTTGGATCATTATATTCACATGTAGTCACAAACTCCCAGGAGAAATCTAGTAAGACATGCCAAAATACAAGCGAGGCATTGAAATGTTAAACCTGTCAAAGATTAAGAATAGAACTGTTAAGAGTTTTAAGCACATGACATTTTGTACTTGAAGGATTGCACCCAAAGTACCCTGAGAAAGAATGATAAGTGAGGCTGCGATCAGAACTGTGGTATCCTTCATTTTCATTTTGCTGGGAAGCACTGGAAATATTGATGACAACTCTGACACTTCGGGTGATAATTATAGAGCTCACTGGTTTTGGTGGACTTTTGGATGAAGTCCAGGCAAAAAAACGTGTGAGCAATCAAACTTTATAAAGGACATCATGAGACACAGTTAGAAACCACAAGGTTCATTGTAGTCCCACAGAGTCACCAGCAGAACCATTCTCACAGACTTCAGTTGAGGCCAAAAGGAGATGGTGGCTATGTTTAGATCAATGAACCTAGAAACACTTCCAAGTTACTAAATACAGGTCTGTGACCTTGAACATCTTGACTCCATTACAAAGAGAGATTTCTGCGTGCAATAGCCATCATGCTCTGATTTCCACTGAAAAGAAAACCAGTCCACTGCTCAGTATCTTCCAGTCAAGTCCTTGATCTGGAACCATCCTCAAGGGAAGTTGCATAACCAAGAGAGGCAGAGACAATGTGTCTATCAACCCAAATTCCCTTTTCCAGGTAGGACTGAGCATAATCATTTAAACAGATCAATATTGAGCTATTGTGTATTAGTATGATTTCCTAATGGCACTTAATTCATTTTTATTTAAAGTGACTTCATGAGAAAATATTTTCCAATTTGTCTGAATGAACTGGTTAAGCACATAGTGAAGGACAAGCTTAGAAGAACCCTTTAAAAAAGCATGCACAAAAAAATGTAAACGTTTCCAAGTGCTGGAGCCAGGAAAGCTGCTGAAACATGAGATAACATTCAGCAGAGGATCCCTACATCAGGATGTCATTTTGAACGTGACTTTCATTATTGCTTGTGTTCCATAACAGAAATGGACACAAGGTCAGGGGAGCAACAGCGTCACAAAGAGGATGGAGGTCTTGGCTCACATGTTAGACTAGATGGTAAAAGCAGAGGAAAATCTAAAATTATTCGAAGAGGGCTACAGGTGGTGGCAGGGACTATGGATTATGAAGCAGAAGGACCATTCAATCTCATGCATGAAGAACAAAAAAATAAAAGCCCCAAAGCAGCAGCTTCTGCATTACATTCTCTGTCTACAGCAAGCAAACAGACATTAAATTTTTGACTCTGGTGTAAAGATGTGCAGGATCTGCATTGCAAACATGAACGTGCATGAACAGACTGCTACAGATACAGGAAAATAATTTCATGGGTGTCTTGGGTCCAACTCTCTGACAGAAAAACAATTAAGGATAATTTGGGAGAAAAAAAAAAAAAAAAACAGCTAGAGTTTATCTGAGAGACTGTTGCCTATCTGCTGGCCAGAAGTCCTGTACACGTTTCTTCTGTTTCTGCCCTTACAGTTACCTTTGAATCTCTAGAATAAGGATGCACTGGGCACCCTGGTAGCACCATAGAGTAAGAGTAAGAGATTAGCCCATTGTATTTTAATTCCTTTGCAGCCAGAGCTACTGGTGAACCATCAAAAAGTTTTGCCCTATCACATCACTAAGCAAAAATGAGGTTGCATTTATAGCTATTTTCTTTCAAACTCTAAGCACAAATGTACGGTATGACACTGTATTATCAGACACACAAACTATTTTGGAAAATATTCATTTTGGTCCTATGTTTTCCCAGCCTTACTCCGTGCTCCTTTCTTTACATTCTCTAGCATATTCAGGATAGCTACCACCTCTTTTGTTTGAACAAGAAAGCCTTGGTTATTATTTGGCTCTGCAGTTTTTATAGAACTCAAACCAAAAAAATAACAAAAACTAATAATATTAACGAAAATAACAGTAGAATATTGCCAACAGAAAAGAAGATAGAGCAAAAACAAAGCATCCATCCTTGACTACACAAATACAAAATTAATGTGCAAATACATTCATAAATTAAAGCTTTGAGTTCTGATTGCTGTTATTTCTGGAGCTGTATTATTCATTGTTTGCAGTGTTGTACTGAATTATATTGCAATCTTGTGTGAATTTCCTGACAGCTATGTAAAAATGTTCATTTATCTTGCACGTTTCATGAGTTTTAGAACAAGCAATCATTTGTACCGGAACTGCTGTATTTGTCATACAACAGAGATTTTTTTCTTATTTTAAAAATTTTGATAATTTGAATAGAAATAAGAAAAAAATGGAAAATAGTTACAGCATGTTTAGTAAATAGTGAATAGAAGAAAAGAATAGATTGCCAAAGCATCCTTGACTGAAATATTTTGACAACACTCTAGGAATAACAAACAGAATTAAGAGAAACCAGCAATTCAGCGTGACTGATATCCAGAGCCTGAAAGGGCTAAATTCACCAGGGTAAATTTTCAGAGCCACAGTTTTACTGGGTCTGCCAGATCTCCAACAGCTTCACCAGCTGAAGCTCTGCTTTGTGAATAAGATTCAAACCCACCCTTTCTACTCTTAAGCTAACTATCATTTTTATAAACGTAAACTGCAGCCTGTGGTATGTATGGAAGGCTCCTGCTTCACAAGGATAGAAGTGGAAATTGTAAAGCCACCAAGCACAGTGCCCTTCACCAATGTGATGCTATTTCAGAAACCGCTGTGCTAAGCACCCGACCTGCTGTGAGAATGCCCAGCTTTCAGCAGCCTTTAAAATTTTTCATTTGTTACCCACGGGGAATAAGGGAGGAGGTGAAGTGGTTGCACACTAGGCTATAGGTTAGAAAAAAACCACACTGAGACTATGGATTTTAACTCCTAGAAAGACCTTTTGATAATCTATCAGAAAGGCACCGTGGGGCTTCTTCCCCTGTTTCCACATTGATATTTAATCACTTCCTAACGGGACCGGGAGGGAGTTCTAAACATAGCCCCTGTGGAGTGTGCTGTGAAGAGCCAGGACTCACAGTTTCCATTTCTTTCACACAGAAAACCAAGGTGAACATTAAGGTTTAACAAAATCTGAGCCACCCCACCCCATAAGGGAAAGAGCACAGGAGTGGAAAGCCAGAAGATGGGCCATTGACACGAAGCATGTGAGATGCTATTGAGCCCATGAAGCTAAACCAGTAAACTATGAAGTGTTACTAACAGAAATAACTTGGCTTTAAATTACGCTGTCAATTTGGAGGAAATAGTTGCTTTAGAAAGAGAAAAAGAGACCAAAGGATCTCAGTTAACTGCTGGCACAGTAGGCTGTAAAGTGACCTGCGGAGTCTCAGCAAGAGCATCCTGGAATAAATGAACGGTGAATCATTCTCATGAATGAAAAGTAAAAAGCCCCCTCAGTGAAGAGAAAAGAAGAAAACCTGAGGAAAAAACTGAAGAGGATCATCAGACAACTCTCTTTTCTGTAAGATTTAGGACAGAAAAAGAAACATGTTGAAGAAAAACATACATTTCAGATTCTGAAGAAATGTTTTGAGTTCTGCATGAAAATGTATTTCCGTAAATATTCAAGCTGTAAACAACCACGAGTGCTCATGCAAATATACTGGTTTGAAATCTCTATGCTATTAAAGAATTGTATAACTCATGTGTCCAGATGGAGTTACAGCTCCCTAGTCAGGGACTAGAAGTGATCCTATCTGACTAATGCAATCAGTCCTAGAGAACGGTCAGGAGCTTACAAAGAGATTCCGAGAGCCCGTTAGAAAGCAAACCAACATGCCAAAGCCAGGAACAGAAGGAAACCACGCTAAGCTTTGACAAAAAGGTGGGTACCCCCCACTAGCTCTATTACAGAGAATGTTTTTGATGCTTCCAGCAGGAATACTCCTGCAAGCGTTTATCGACGTAAATATTCCCAGTGCCTTCTCTTTCTACCAATTAGGAGGGAGCCACGTATGATCTCTGACTGCAAAAGAGCTTAATGTTGAATGCTTGACCCATACAAGTCACGCAAGCTGCTTATCCTGCTGAAAAGCTCATTGCCTTGTGCAGAGCAAAAAAATTCATGTGGATCACTGAAGAGGAAGAAAGAAGATCAAAAGGATGAGGCCAATTAAGAGATGCTGTGGCTGATGCAGTAGAGAATATGAAAATATTTTCCTTGTAAGTTTTAAGTTGAACAAGATGCAACGAAGGAAGCTAGAAAGAAAAACACAACAGAGTATGACCATAGGCTGGCTAATTTAAGAAGTGAAGATTTTAAGACTGACAAAAAAAGGAAAATTTCACAGGTTGTGTGGAAGATAGGGAAGAAGAATTTAGGTGGGCCATTAACAGGGGAGGAGTTAAAAAATGACAGGGAACCAAATTATAATCTGTTGTAAAAAACTGTTTTATTACATTTGCCCAGTTGCCATCAGTACACATTCTGTCCTTGAGCTGGAAAAAGTATGTTGGGTGGAGGACAGGGGAATGGCTGACAATGACCAAGGAGAGAAGAATCATGGAGAAATAATAATTGAAGAATACAGTTTTATTTAATAGTGTAAACTGAATTTAAGCAGGGAACACAGATCTCCAGGATGACAAAAGTACAACCCCAAAACTTAATAAAAAAAAAAATTGGAACACCAAGAAATGTCTTCATAGTATGCAGCTTTTCCTCCAGAAATTTTTAAAGGTACTTTGTCACTTTTTATAAATGTCAAGAAAACTTAGTTTTGTCTGCAAGATCTTTGAATTTATTGCCAAAACTGTCACAGTACTGACACTAGCAGTTTGATCCAAAGGTCATCGAAGCCAGTGGGAAGAGCACCGCTTTTTTCATGGGGTTTGGATGAAACAAAAATATGCCCTATACATATTTTAGTATAGAATAAATACATTTCAACAGAGAACGATAAGAAAAAAGAGAAGGGGGAAAAGGACTGATCAGCCCTAAAATTAAAGTGGCTGTGGACTTCCCCTCTACCATTAGAAGAGAAGAAAAGGCAAACTCCCTTTCAGAACAGCCTGAGTACAGCAAAGATTACACTCTCTCAACAGCCATATGTCTCTCCTTTATTAAACAGTCTGGCTTTGAGCTACCTACTTCTGTGCTGCTCGTGGGATGGCCTAGAGCATATAATTGGATCCACCTCATGAGGAGAAAGGAGCCTGTTAACCAGCAGTTGCAATAGCAGATGATTGTTCACTTGCGAAAACAAAGGCGGAAAGTTTCCATCAGTCATTTAAAACGACAAACATAACAGGCTGCCTTAGCTGTCAGCAGCTTCCCTGTGCATGTGGTCATAGGCTTTTTCCCTTCCTAAAAACAGTGCTTAGGCTTTCAAAAAATAATTCATTGCCCTTAAATAATGGTGTAACAGTTAGTGAGAATCACAAAAGCCATCCCTGCCAGTTGGCAGAGCTTCCTTAGCAATATTTCACCAAAGTAATTGCATCTCAGTGCAGATTAGCAGAATGTATCACACAAATGAGAGCCCTTGATCATGCATTGATGAAGATGGGACTGTCCAAAAGAAGGGATGGATTTAAAATGCAGCCAGATTTTTTTTTTTTTTTGAGTATGCAAAGGGAGAAAGGACTTGCAAAGAGAGAAGATATTGCATATTGCATACTGCTGCACCGGTGATACAGGTGTGCTGAGTAAACCAGGGCAAATTTGTGATCCTGCTGAAAGACTGCTGCTCTCTGCAAAAGTAAAACTCTTTCTTTCTCTGCATCACACATAGATAATGTGCAATCCTTGTGGAAGTGTGTACTCTCACATGGACAAGTTGTACTAGGCTAATAATGAATTTCAGGGCAAAAATATCTGATAAGGACTGCCTAAGGACTTTCAAATGATGACCACAGTTGTGACAATTATCAGGTTTTTTTTCTTTTTTTTCTCTTTATTTTCTTTTTTCTTTTTGGTTTGGTTTGGTTGGTTTCCCTGGCTTCTCTGCCTTCATTAACCCACAGGGACTCTTTATACCCTAGATTATAACTACAGATTAAACATGTTTATAGTACAGATGGTACATTACATAAAAAAGGTAAGCTCCCACCAAGAGCATCTCCTTCCCTCAGCCTTATGGATACCATGGTACTGCCAAGTCCGGGACCAACACCCAAACATCCAGACATGCCTCATCTGAGGAGCAAGGTTGGGACTTAAGCCTTTGCTACCCAGATAGTTATGACAGGATGAAAGGTAGCCAACAGTCATATCTACAAACCTCTGAAGCTAGGAAGATGGTAGGATTAAAATAACAGCTAACATGGTCCAGCTCTTAAACAACAAAAGACTTGTTTGCTGTATTCAGGAAAGAAAAAAAAAACAACTGAATGCATACAAACAATCTCAAAAAATTTCCTAATTCCATATGTTGAGGACTCCATTCCACCATGCTGCATAAGGGATTCAGACTTCATAGCCAGAGCTTTTCCTCTTGCACACCAGAATGACGCCAGCCTTTAGCCTTTAGGCACGCAGGGAAAACAAATGGGATTCGGGCATCAGAGAGTGATATTTTCTTGAACTAGCTTGTTCCCTTGGTGTTATGCAAAGCCGGTGCAAGACTGCAGGCAACGCAAGCAGCCACCAAGGGATAGCATAAAAATCAAAGCAAATGCAGCTTTAGTGTCTGAGCTGCAAAATTCAACTAACGTAGGAAAACAGGTGCATTAGCCTTATGATTTCATACAGCACTCAAATGGGTTTTAATTCATTTGGAAAAGTCGGAGTTTTACCAAAGTACTGTAGATCTAAAAGGCTTTTCTTTCTGGTTGGAGTCAGGTGGAAGGAGTAGTTTTCCCAGGAAAAAACAGCACAACCAGCAAAGAGATCACATTTTAACCTTCTGTCCCATTCTTTTATACATCCTTCTTATAACGACAGCAGATTGCAGAAATGCAGGAGTTAAGCAGAGCTTTTAGGATTGATTTCATTCATTTCATGTAACTACACGGTAAAGTCTCCTATTTCACAACAAATCTAAACAAAGAGAAGAGAACAGGAGGTCTACAAGTCACTAGCAGAAGTTAAATCAAACTCATCCTCTCACCTTCCCCTTCTTGTTAGTTCAGTGTTGTGTTAAATCTCCCGTGAATAACAGAAGGTTAGAAAAAAGAACATATTTTTACACATGACATGGGAAAGCATCTAAATCTGGAACTACTCTGACAAACAAGGGGCTGTTGCTGTCCTCAGCCATCAGGAACCTGCAGCAAGGAGCAATCTCCCTGAGCCCAGAGCAAACCCGAGCGCTGGACGAGACCCCCCGGGACAGCGCGCTCCAGGGGGTGTGCAGCAATCTGCTGCTGCATGTGGATACACCGAGAGCAAACATTAAAACATTATCAATATAAAATACTGATCTGGGAAACCACGTCAGGAATCACAATTACCCCCTCTCAAACATAAGCACTTCTGTGAAATTTGGACAGGGGAGTTCTACTGTTCCCCATCCTCAGGCTGCGAGAAGATGCAATAGGATGACTTGAAATAAACGGCTATTGAACATCTCTGACAATTGGCAGGTCACACATTTTAGAGTCACATCCACGGAATTCTCCTGCTAAATGTGGCTTTATCATTGCAGGCTCCAATGGCGTTTGGTATGGTTGGAATTGGTGGCTCTTGTTTCATCCCAGCGGTTAAAAAATTAGTGACTAAAATATTAGTTCTATTGAAGTTGGCAGGTGAAGGCCAGAGGTTTAAATCCTACAAAGGTACCTGCGTATTTTTCAATTACCCAGGCGTTAGCAGGAGACCACAAAAGACCCAGGCAAACCCGGAGGCATCCTAACGTCTTTAGATGTGTTGCTCTGTGCCTAATAGACCCAAAGTGACTTTGTAAGAGGTGCACCAAATAGTTGCCTCCAGCTTTGTGGATCCAGCTCTGTTTGGCCACCTGCAAATGCAGGGGTACTGTAATGCTGAATGTTAACAGAGCCAAAGTGCCTTTGGGGACCTCAACCTTTACATCTGCAGCAGAAGCTCAGGTGTGAGTCAGTAGTCACTGGTGTCAACTGGCCTTGCACCAGGGCTTTAGAGGAAAACCTCAGTCTCACTCTCTTGTGGTGACCTACACTGAAACATTTCTCAGAGGAATATTACAATTAACTCAGACAGTTATCAGCTGGATCCTTCTCCTCCCCTCTTTTAGCACTGGCTGTTTTATTGCCATTTTTCTTATCTTACTAAATAGAGGCAAAAAATCCTACAAAGTACTTCTTAGATGATGCTAAACTAGTGAACTCAAATGAAATTACTTTGGGTAATGGTAACTTAAGGATTTTTTAATATATATTAATTATATTTGTCCTTAACAAACACAAAACGGAGCACAGGAAAATGTGCAGCATGTCTTTATCTTTCAGTAAACAGAAATTCAGAAAAGCCAAAAAAAATTATTTTTTTAGGTAAGGAAGTACAAGAGTAAACAGGTAAAACCCATCACTCATTTCAAGAGAGATTTTCTTTTCCTCAACAAAATGCACTGCAGTGGGTACTGTTCCAAGACAAGCTTTTCCATTGCATTCCAGTGCTGAGACTATAATCTAGCACTACACGAAGTTGAAGAAGACTGAACAGATCCCACTCCATGCTTCCAAGTGCTGTAGCCACTTGCATGGGCTGTCCCAGTGCTGCTGCTGAGCTCCGAAGGGGCCCTGTGCCCAAGGCGAGGAGAAGTCCAGAGAGCACGAACATAAACAATCAAGACCCACATATGTAGCTTCAAATTTAAAAACTGAGTCTAATAAATTATATTCATGGTTCTGTATTTCAGATTCCTGAAAAACCCCCAAGGTCAGAATTGTTCCCATTACAGTTAAAATAGCAGAACATCTAGGGAGGCAAACTCACGTGTAGCTCCAGGCTTGTTTCCTTGGACTCATAATCTTTACCCTGAGACACGCCTTGAGAATATTTCATGATTCAGCTCCAACCTGGGTCATTTGAATTATAGGTGCCAGTTGTTTTTCAAGGGGCTGAAGAAGGTACAAGTTGAAGCACCTCCTTTACTGCTATGAACTAGAAAAACTGCCAAAAAGTGAAGATGGGATCTATCCCTTCCCTCTCATTCATTTTAGTGGGTCCTGTTTTGTGACAAAACGAAGTTTTAAATGAGAGTGCAGACACAGGTCCTGCAGCGGGCCATCAGTCATCACCAGCCAGTGACAAGACTTGAGGGACTGACACAGGAGCTCCAGCTCATCTTGTGGTGAGACAACATTGTCACCAAGGAGCCTGGTATCTAACAGTATTCTTAACCCTACCTTGCTCACTGCTTATTTCCGTAATTTTTCCCAAATTATCCCAAAGATATGAGATTTGAACTGATGGTCTGGTAACCTACTAGATTACAGAATTTTCTTGTGACCTGCTTCTCTGCTCCATTAGAGATGTAACGAGAGGCTCAACAACACAGTCTTAAGGCAACCTAAAGCCAGTGCTTCAGAACCTAGAAGACAGTTGTTCATATTCTTAGGGCAGTTCAAGCAGACCATAAGTCAGTCCAGGTGGACGGGGTTAGTAATATTCCAGACAAACGCTTCTGATTTGGCCCAATACCCCCAACATATCCGTGTGTTGTGTCCACAGGTGTGCAACACGGGCTCCAGATCTTCACATGTACTCTGGAGGTGCAATGGGTGTATGAGCCCGTGCACCTACCATGTATATCTCTGCATCTATGATTACACAGGCTCTGTGATGGGTATCAAAGTAACAGGAAAAACCCTAATACAGTAAAAGTACTGATTTTTGTGATCAGTGGTTCAAATAAATACTACCTATTGTCATCATCGTATAAGCGTTGTTTCAGAAGTTTTCACT
Source organism: Syrrhaptes paradoxus (assembly GCA_013400615.1). Taxonomy (NCBI): domain Eukaryota; kingdom Metazoa; phylum Chordata; class Aves; order Pterocliformes; family Pteroclidae; genus Syrrhaptes; species Syrrhaptes paradoxus. Next base: position 292,626 of record VZTO01008525.1, read on the forward strand.
ATATATGAAGGAAAATATTAAAACCAAATTGATTAAAACACGTATCTAAAATTAATCCATTTTCATGCACAATTCAAACTAACTGCACATTCAGCAAGTGGGTGAAATTAGGCTCTGCTCCAACTGAAATGGATATCTGATGGCAGCAAGCTTCTCAGCAGTTTAAGCCAAATGCACAGCAGCTGAACTGTAAGCATCCAAGGAACACTGCTGCCTGAAAAGCAAGTTCCTAATAGGTTATTGCAACTGCTGGAACAAAGAATTTTTGGAGTACTTGCTCAGATTGAGATTCATAACTCCATCTAAATGGTGCCTTTCTGGATGTTTCCTTCCCCTCCAAATTTACTACTTTAGTTTTGCAAACTTCAGCTCTTCATTTTCTAGCTTTTGTAAGTGCCTTCCACTTTCTCATTGTTATTTCAGTGTCAATGTTTTTCTGGCTTAGTGGTTACTTTGTTACTTAATGCAAATCAAAACCATTTGAAAACCAGGGGAGATCCATAAATCTTGGAAAGAAGAATAGCTGGAGTATGAGATATTAGCTTCTTGCCAAAGAACCAGCCAACAAATAACTGTACTCTAGCATGCTATGCAAATTTTCCTTCCCTGAACTGACATGCAAGAGTGAATTCCTGGCTCTAACCTTTACAACATTCACAGGAAAGTCATTGTGTTCAAACATAAGTATTGTGCGGAAAGTGTGACATCATGTAAAGGTGTTTAGTTCCATCTACAAACCCAAATAATGGACTGATAAACCAGACAGTTACTGAATAAAAGATTAAACTAGTTGATTGGTTAGCTGATTGGTTTTGCTTCATCCATTAGAAAAACAATGCACTCAAAAAAAAAAAAACATATATTGAAGAGTTGGGTCCCTGCTGCCACGGAAAATTGAAAGTGGTAATTTTATAGTAAAGTTGGTATTGTTAATTCTGTTTTTAATACTTGTCTTTGGTTTTAACAGTGTGTTTAGACTTGACGCATGGAGATTATGGTCCTTACATCTTCCCACGTGTTAGAAGTTAACAGCATGGATGAGTATCTCTATGGACTATGTCAATGTACTTTACCCTGAATTTTAAAGTATCTGTTAAGAGTGGGGTTTCTTTTATGGCACTTATATCACACAGGGTATTTTACACATAAAGAAAATGAGAGAGTAAGGAATTTCTCAGAAATTGTCTGTTTCATGCCGGGCTTAGAAACAAAATTCTAAAGACAAACTCTAATATTAAGAGAGTGCAAGGAGCTCTCTGCTTTTTCCTCAGTCTCTCCCACACAACGGTTACAGAAATCAAGCCTCTGATACAGCAGTCTGCATGCCAACAGACTGTCTTTGAAAAGCTACGACAGAGAGACGTGTGAGATGAGGAAAACAACTGCAAAGAAAATAAGCCACTTTAGATGACTTCTGAATGCTGAAAAATATTTCCCAGAGTTGCCTCAGTCAGCGTTAAAGCTGAGAACGATTCCCTGAAAGGAAAATTGCTCCAGTTACTCAAAAAGCATAAATGCTGTAAAGATGTTATTTACCTGATCTGTTCCCTGCATGAAACTGCTCTTATCCGCTTCCTTTAACCACACAAAGAAAACTCAGCCTATTTCAACTACTTTTTTTTTTTTTTTTACTTGATGTTACCTTTAACTGTCAACATAGAAAACTGAGTTGGATTCTCCATATTCTGGTGGCATTTTATCCCAGTAAGAACACATTCTATTTTCCCATTATGCCTACTAATGAAAATGTAAGCATTCCATTAAAACGAGCATTTTAGTTATCAGGTTCTTCTGATAAATTTTCCTTCAATGATGCACTAGCTAAGGCATCACATCCTTCAGTTCCTGCATGTCCAGTTAATCTCTGGATTCTGGGGAGAGTTTTGCCTGAATAGTGACTGCAAGACTAGGTGGTTGTCATCCAACAGAAGGTAGTCAAGAAGTACTGTATCCCTTCCTTCAAATTAGGAATAGAAAGATTGGGATTCGGTAAAATAAACCCCAGGAAGCATTTGGAGGGACTGAAAGCCAGTAAGTCATCAGAGTTCTGGTAAAGCATGACAGCATAGGCTGTGCTAGGGAAATCCTCCACAAAAGTGAAGATCCAAGAAGAAAAGGTCACTTGGAAGATCTGAATAAGCTGCCTCAGGAATATTGGGGAAACAAGCTAAAGTCTGACTACAAATGGAAAGAGTCAAGAAGTACAGTTAGAGAAATAAATGTCTCTATAGCACCAAACTCTTGGCTTTGTGTTCCTGAGTCTGACAGTTGCCTTTGAAGATCCTAAGCATTCTCTTTTAAAAGCATTTCGTGCTGAATGAAAAGTGAGAGCATATAAACAAGTAACTATGTTGCATTAGACCTCATTAGGCTGTGAACCTGTAGGTGCACAAGGATATAGATGCTATGTGTCTTATTGGTCACTTACAAGAGAGGAACCATGAAGAGATGGTTTCTGCTTTGGGGAATGGCATAACACACAACCCAAAGCAAACCCTGCATAGCTTCATTTATAATCATAAATGATTAGTTACTTGATTAGTTACTATCCTTTATTTAATAGAGGAATTTTTACTATTCGTGCTCTTAACTGCAGCTACTCTAATTTAGTGGCTCGCCTTGTTTAGCAGCCTCACCTTCAGCATAAGCTCCAGATTAAAGTAATTACATTTAATAGAAGCTGCCCACTTTTGAAGCTGCCCTTGATTTACAGCTTCAAGGAGAAGTACTTAAATATAATAGAATCCATGGCCTGCAAACGAAGTCTAGAACAAAGATTAGTTCATATACCCAGTCTAACACTATTTGTAAGGGGAATGTGCCAATGAGATGGAATAGTTCCTGGAAAAGGCTGTACTTCATACTGAAAGAAAGCTTCACTTGATGCCAAACAAAAGGACCACGATCCTATTGTACCATACACACAATCTGCTTTTGTTTAGGCAACTACACAGTCCTTGAAATGATCTTACCATAAAACATTATGCTCTTGTTTATTTTTAAACAACCTATTTTCCATAAAAGGAAGGATGGCTCTGCAGCGAGACACAAGGAGGAAGGTGATAATATTGCATTTCAAGTCTCTGACACAGATTTCCTGTATGGCTGATGGCAGGATTTGTTGCCTCAACTATCTCCATTTAACACCTCATTGGATCCATTTGCACAGAAAGACAGAAGCTGCTTCCTCCTATGGCCTTGCCATGTGTCCCCTAGTTTAGGGTGGGACAATATCCCAGCAATCACTCCAAACACCTCTGTTAACAACCGCATCTCAGAACAAGGTGTGATGGAAATCCTCACCAACAAAAAACCTCAAGGTCAGCAGGGGTGGCCTTTTGGTTTCTGATTAAAACTGATGCATTTTACCTTACCAAAGAAGTGCTCCCAGTGTCAGTTCCAAAGACCTAGCTGAATGGAAAATAACTTCCAAGGGGTGGCCAATGGCAACTCCATTAACAGGCACAGGTTGCCCATGCAAATCAACACAGCTCTCCCTGCATCCTCAGGCTCTCTTCTGGAAATAACCACCAGCCCAAAGCTGAGATGCCCTGCATGTTGCATGTCAAAAGTAGGCATGTAGCTACCCAAGTCTGTCTCCAGTGGAGACAGAAGGAGGTTTTTCTTTGCCTGTTCCCCTGGTCAGAAGCACACATTTAGGATTACTTTCCTGCTGCTGTTTCAGTCTTATTTCAACCCTCTCAGTGCTTCTCCGACATATATAGATTAGGGCATATAACATAACTTTAACAAGAATAAATAAATTTCATATAGGAATGTGCAATTTCACCGTAATGGCAGTATATTAAATTATACTGTAAGAATATTACGTGCTGTTCTTATTGTGATTACCATAAGCTATACCTGCCAGACACAGTAATAAATGTTCACTTTGCATGTGAATGAAAACTGATATATTCATCAGTCTGACTGATGATGAAATTCTTCCAGCCCTCCTCCTATAAAAAAAAATTAAACCACCCAGCCTGAATTGATAAACACCTATAAATAACACAAGTGCTACTTGGAAATATTTACAATAAAAGACTGTAAACATTCAGTTCAGCTTCTCTGTTGACCTCAGCATGGCTATGGTTCTACCCAAACTGTTCAGGCAGAATGTCAGCTAAAGACGACTGCTAATGAAGGACCCGAGCCTGCTGTCTAAGGAATACAGTAGGTACAAAGGATTTTAACTTGTAATCCAGTGTTACCCACGCGGCAGCCTACAGACCAGATCCCATCCCTGGTACAACTGCTGCTGGCCCCCTGCCTTTTCCAGGTAGGAAAGCTGTGCTTGAGACTGCTTAAGGACATCTACATATCTAATTCCTTGAGCCCTAGGGAAAAAAAATAGTATTTTATGCTTATTCATATTGCTGAATTTTAGAAATCAAACCAGCCTATGCTAGAAACAGTGTCAGTGGCTGATAAAGATCTGTAACATACAGGGCTGCTGAATGCTCTCCAATCACACTGCTCTCACCTCGAGACCAGTGAAACTGTGAATGCATTTCACAGCAATGAACTGAATATACATGATCCTTCAAACGAGCTTTTGAATGTCCTTGAAGTTAGTTTTACAAGTCTTATTGCCAGTAAAATTACAGCGATAAAAAAAAAATCTGTTTGCCTTAGACTAACCTCAGTGAATTCAGTCCAAAAAAAAAAATCTTTACAGTATCTGAAGGAAATTGTAAGTGCAAATAGCTTTCAACATCAAGCAAGAGACAACTGTCAATGAAGTGACCAAATTTTACAGCCATTCTTACTGATGAGTTCTTGAAGTATTAAAAACATTGATTTAGAGGTAGGAGTAGTGGACAGGAATCTATTAGAAAGCAGGAAATATGGCACGACTATGAAAATCAATGCAGCAGGCAAACAGGGACAAAACGTGAAAAAATGCAATCACCTTTAAAGCAGCAGTGGAGGGAAATGTGAAACAGAGCTCCCAAACAGTTGGGCCAAACAAGGCATCTTCACTGTAAAAATTAAGAAATAAGTGGTCACTAATTAATTTCTCCAGCTTATGATAAGATTTGTTTGATAGCTAGGTTAAACCATTTGCTGTCAGCTAAGCAGCTACTCCTACTTGTCAGAGTTAAAAGACAAATGTAGACATTTTTAGGAATGAATACAGACATGGTACATTTGCTTCTGCAATTGTCACTGTCACGACAGCAGAGGAAGTTGAGTCGAGCTCCATGCTGCCTGTTGGCACCGTACCTCTGCAAACAGCTCCGTTTGAAACCGCAGAATTACTGCATTGTGTGTGGGGACACAGAGATGAACCTTGTGTTTGAAAGGAGAGATTTCTCAACACACGAATTTTAGTGGAGAAAACTTCATAGTAAGGATCAATATACCAAGTTGTTTAAGTTAACCACAAAATTCCTGTACACCTCGTTAGGGACAGAATTTTACCCAACTATTCAAAATCAAACGCACTTATCAAAACCTCACCATGCTTCCTGTTTTATAGAGGACTCTTGTCCCATTCCTACCTAGAGAATAGATAGTCCACGAGTATAGTTTTGCCCGGTGATGGTGCTGGAAGAAAATGTTCCATTACCACTGCACCTAGTGAAACAAATAGTAAAATACATCCTAACAAGAAGTGGTTTGAACTTCAGTATAATGTCATGTCTTTTAGACAGACACTTCTTTTTTTCTTTACGAAACAATAAATGTTCTATGCCATAATTTAAAATGACCATGAAACACCCCATAAAAATAAAGATGACCTCAAGCCATAAGATGCAGAGCCTCATTACAGTCATTAGCATTATATAACAGTATAAGCGCTAGAGAATAAGATTATAGTTTCCTGTAAAAACAGAAGATATCCGTGTTTCCAAAATTTGCATACATTTCATTATTTTCAAAACACAATAATAAAATGGAGCTTACTCTGGGAGTTCTATTGCTAGATAATCTTTTGCATGATGCATTACACCAATAAAAAGATAAATTTAATATGTACAAAGTATATTACATCCAAATGTATATCTGTTTCTCCAGGGAATATCAGACCATGACCACACATTAGCTCCTTCTCATGGTGCTTTTCCTCTTGACAAACAGCAGAAAGCAATAGCACATGAGCTTCTGTTACTTAAAAATTATCACCCTTGTCTCCTGCCTTTCTCTTTTCCCTACAGCTCGAGAGAGATCAAATTTTGACATTTGACTTGCACGTTCTCCTTGAGGGAGAGCACAGAAGCCAAGAACTGAATGGAGCATAATTAATATTAGACATAGCTGCAGTTTCTCTGTGCTGAACAGCAAAAAAAATGTGACAACGCTCATGTCTGGTATACCTAGCACAACTCTTTTTTACAACATCTTTATCTGTCTGAATTTTGGCCCGTAGTGCTGGGCTTTCATTTCATTATGCCAAGCATAACGTTGGGCTGCAAGTCCAATCTTTAAGCACTCTAATGTATGGGACTAGTACTCAGGTGCTCTAAGGCTTTAATCAGTAAGATATTCAGTATTGCACACTATTGTTCTGTCCTGGACTGCAGCTTGGACTGTGCACCCACCAAACTGTCCATGCAGAAGACTGAACTTGCTGATTATTTATTCTCCCCCTATTCTCGTAACAGTAGGAGTTCTTCAAGCTCTCATCCTTCTTCTAAAGTACTGGGTAGGAGGATTGGGATTGTGAGAAATGTGTTTAAACTTCAGTTTTTGTCAAAAAAAGAAAAAAAAGGAAGCTACTCCCATACTGGACAAACAGAAGAAGAGGGAGGGTGTTGCCATTCAAGGTGGAGCACTTTTTAAGGTTTTAGGACTGAAATATGATTTAATCTTAAAATGTCTAAGGGTTGGAATAAGTGTAAATCAGCATATTTCACTGTTTTCTTCAGGAGCTAACGGTCTGACCCTGCCTTTTATAAATGCAGGGAACATTCAGTAAAAATAAGGTTGAGAGTTCACTGCTTAGTTTTTGCCATAGCTCAACGGAGGGTGTCAGTTATCTGTAACGTCTCTCCACTCCCTAGTGTTTGCAGGGGCCAAATCCAAATACAACCCATCGATCCCAACTTTGATAACTACTGGGTAGGGATTTATTAGGACATTTCTCATTATGCCAATCCAGTATTGCCGTACGTTATATCCCTAGTGACTAGATGTCTTTTTGTTCGCCCTCCTCTATCTTTATGTCTCTCTAGTATTTCTTCTGCCTAAGCCTTCAAATCATATTAGCTGACTGCTATATTTATTAGACATCTTCAATACATTAAAACATTGTTCCCTGTGAAATGTGCTGTTAAGTATTACCTTGGTTAGTAATTTAATTTAATAGGATAGTGACAACACATTGACATTGCGCAGGTCTGTGACCTAATGATTTATGAGGCAAGTTACATTTGCAGACACATTGATTTTGGTAACTGCAATGAACAGAAGTGAAGAACAATTTTCACTTTTCGCTTAATGTCTGTCTTTCTTCCTTTCCCAAGATTACTTTATACATAGAATGATCTCTTTTGAAGCTCGCTGATGGTTTGAAAGAGGTTTTAGGTCACGGCATTACTTTTTGAATGATGTTTAAAGCCTTCATACACTTGAGGAGCCTTGTGCATCCCAACAAGTGCCAATTAACGTGCTCCACATCACTGGGCCTTAGAAGTGATATGATAAAATGCACTGACTGTAGTAATCCAATTTAAATGATGGTGATAACTTTGCTCCTTGACACTCAGAAGAAATCAGGAGGACAAGAAACACAGCAATCCCATCACACGGAGAGCGCTTTCCTGCATCAGCTGGCAAATGTGGGCATCCTGGTTCACTTGGACTAAACCTGCTGGGAGCACTGAGTAGAAACTGGGATCCTTCACTGCTTGTAGGAGAAATAGTTTGATGTGTTGTTGCATAGCCACATCAGCCTTACCAGAATCTCCTTGGGTAAATCCGAGAGGGTGAATGGAGAGGAGTCAGGTCATGCTATGGGAGATAACCCTCTACAGACAGAATGGTTGATGGCAGGAATTGCCCTGATTTTTCCCCATCTATCCCCTAGCAGCTGTGGGAACAGAGCACACAAACTTTGTGGCAAGGGAAGGAGTGCACAGACATTTGTCATCAAAAATACCCTTCTATTAAAAAGGAAAAGAAAATTTGTGTATGCCACAGCTAGTAACCAAGAGCCAAGATGAGTGAAGGCTGAGAGTGGAGTGGACTAACAAAGTAGTCATCACTTAGTAAAATAACAGGTGAGACTCAAACACACACTCAAGAAATCAAAGAATTTTTATAATCTTTCTCTGCTTTTTTTTTTTTCTCTTTCTGAGAGAAATATAGTCTGAAAGACTAATCTGGAATCATATCCCCAGTAGGCACACATCACAAAATTGCCAGCTAAAACTACTTTACATGAACGGTAACACCAATGACTGTGTTTTGGAAAAACGATGCAAAAAGTAATTAGGAAACACACTTCTCTTAGAAGTCTGATCTAAAGATGCAAAACAAATCAATTGCAAACCAAATACTCTAAAACGGAAATGACTAATTTCTGCAGTCAGTGCAAAGTAATTGAAATACTTTCTGAATTTGGTTATTTTCAGAATTACTTGGAAATGAAGATGAGTGTTCCTTCCTAACTGCAGTTTGTTCTTAAACTCTACGTAAAATTGTACTATTAGGTACGTAGTAACTCACAGGAAATCACAACTGGTTAACTGTGTTCTAAATGTTACAATAAAGCATCACATCTCATCAAACAAGCAGGCTGGAATTAATCAGTGTACGGAATTAACGACACTACAGTGAACACAGCTTAGCAGTAATTGATCCAACAGCAGGTGTGTGTGTAAAATCTAAATATAGGTTTAATAAATTAGACCAGCTTGCTTATTTTCACTTTAGATGCTCATTTATAATCATAATGCCTCAAACATGCATCACCACATATCTTGAAAAGCCTATTTCTGGGCTGTCAGCTTGTTCTTCAAAAGTATATCTCCTTGGCATGTACCAGAATGCTTCCATTTATTATTAGTGAAATAAGTATACACACACAAAATGAAGACAAATTAACTGTGTCAGTTTTGTAGAGCAAAGCACAACATTTTCCTGTGGCTCCATTCACAGAGCAGGGCAAGCAGTGGGCTGTTGGGGTGCCACAGAAATCTGTTGTACTACTCCTTCTCCAATCTGTTGCATTGCCACCATACTTCCAGTGCCAGGGGAAGAGCTCAGAGGCCAGTTTGCAGAATAGATGTACAAGCAGCACGTTCCTAAAGCCTTTGAGATGACTTGCTTCTACATCATGATACCATGTGCACTCAAGGGGCAAAGACAGCCTGGCAAACCACGCAGAAATGCAGTTGTTCCTTTAGGGTTGTACTTGTTGGGAAAAGACAGGTAGCAAACGAAACAGCTGACTGTCATGTCTAAGTTCAGTTCTGTATGCAGAAATGAATAAACAACACAGTTTGTCTGGGTAAATGTATGAAGATATGATACTTAAAGCTGTGTTTGAGCTATGGAAAGCATACGTAAACTGCATAGTCATACCGTGTGTGTAATCCGACATTAGCCTCTGCAACTACAGCAAAGATGAAGAGAAGGTGTTTGGAGGGAAACAGCGAGGAATTGTTAGCAATGGACATGCCTGTCAGCTCTAGCACTGGGGATGCCTCAGTTCCCGAGGGGGCTGGCAAACTGCAGGCTTGGGCATCTGCAGGAACAGTGCAAATGCTGACAAGAAAAGCAGCTCTGTGTGTCAGACACTAGTTTCCTGTAAATGAGGATTAACTCTGACACCAGTGCCACTCCAGAAGCTTTAATCAACTTGGAACCTTTGGTTTAAAATTCATCTTTGCCAGAAACCACTGATTAACAGAGGTCTTCAAGAAGGCTAAACAGAAAAACTGGCAACAAAGGGAATATGTCAAAGACATTTTTAGAAGAACTATTTATCCCAAGTATCACTGTATCTTCAACTGCAGCAAACCATTACCATTTAAACAGTGGAAAATTCCATTCCTGAATATATTTTTTTATGAACTTTCAGAATTATTCATTACATTTATCCAAATATCAGACAAATCAGAATGCATCTTTAACTGGAAAGATAACTGATGACATTGAACAGCTGCTGGGACAAGTTTATCTAAAAACCTAGGAATAACGTACTTCCAGCACTTCCATTGCACTATTGTATTTGGGTTTGTATCACTGGCTGACAACAGATAAACATAATCCCATCTGTTTTATATGCCTTTCAGTCATGAATTACCAGCTGTCAACTTTGTTCTTGGTATTTTGGGGCAAACTTAAATGTTTTTTTTAAATATTTTCAAAGAATATCAAATACCACCATACTTATCCCACTCAATACCTCCGCCTCCACCTAAGGAATCTGAAAACATCTATATTCCTGAACTCAGATTAAACGACCTGTGTATTAGCTGCTAAATTACATTTAACATAGCTGGTTAACAACACACGTTAAACACCAGCTACTAATGAACAGTTTACTCTGAGATTTGTTCAATGTTTGGAAGAGATTCCTAAAACAGATGAGCAGAAGAAGAGCACCCATTTTCACACCACTGTTGTATTGCAATTGTTAATTCCGTGTCTTTCAGGCAAGGTATAGCTTTGCAGTGTTGCTGAGGAACAAAGAGAATTGTATACACTGCTCTTCTGCCTTTTGTCTCGCTCTTGTTCTTCTACTGTCGTGCCAAAAGGGTACTGGACTTTCTTTGATGCTGGTTCTTCAGATGCCAGCAAGGATGGCATTTCATAAAGGACATACAATCAGTCAGCAAGCAACTTCTGCAGTTTTTAAATTATTCTTCTTTGTCCCAGTTCATCTGTTGCTTCTTTGGTTCTTTGATGCCATTGAAGAATGGCCAGATAACAAAACATGGATTGCAAAATACAAGTGTAAATTAGAAATAGCAGAATGGGGTCTACATAACACAGCAGGATGATCTAAAAGCTTTTCATCTGATGGCCTTGAAGCAACCACTCAATAAGGTACTGGATGTCTCACCCTATTCTGTGCCTGACATTTCATTAGGGCACTGCCTGGGTCAGCACCCTGGGGTTCCTCTGAGCAGCTGTAGGTTATGACAAATTTCAGAAGGAAAGTCCAGTGTTTACCACCAGAAAGGCAATATTTGCTAAAGTACTTAGTTACCCCAGTCTCCTCAGTTAAACAGGAAAATGTGGTATTTCACTGCATCATAGCAGCTGGTAAAAGCTGAAAAATGACAAAAGTCCAACTGTTTGGGAAAACTCGTGTAACACGGGTAAGGCTTATGCTCAGTTCATGCACATTTCTTGCTTTTCACACATATTGCATTTATCCTCAATTTTAAAACCAGATCTGTAACTCTGCAGAGCAGATTATTTTCATCTGATATCAAAGGACAGAGGTAGAATTTGCACATATATTTTTTTTTTACACTCAGTGTTCACTCCTTTGAGCACCCACATGACGAGGAACCTGGGGTTCAGGCAGTTTAGTAGTATCTCTCACTTAAGCATCTTTAACCCACTACTAAACAGGCCTGTTTTCATTTGGGAGATAAGAGAAAATATGGAACAAGTCCTCCCACCCCTGGCTGCAGGGAGGAGGCTCAGCAGCATGCCAGGAGGAAAACCTTAAAACCTGCAGCTGGCTGACCACCGCAACCCTGGGGGAGAAGTACTCAAAGGTGGGATCTTCACTCTTACATCTGGCCAATAAAAACCAGTAAAACATTTTATATCAAAGACATAAATAAGCCAATATCATCATTTTGCATGTACAACTTCATTTCACGTTAAATCTGTTTTTTTACTGTGGTGGTTACAGGCCCATCTTTCTGACTGATGTGGGTGCTTACAAGCCTCTTGTTATTGGAGAGATTCATAATCTTTTATGAAGGTATCCTCAGAAGACCTTAACAGTAATGGTAATGTTATTACCTCCATTACAAAGTTTGTGGAAATGATGTACAGGCAGACCAATGTTACGGCTAAATGGATGGATTCAGGAGCTTCACATGGGATCATCCCAAGATGTCAACAAGAAGAATAAGAAGTCCAGAAAACATGAACTTTGTGAGGAAAGTTCAATAAAATGAAGTTTGCTTAAATTTAGGAAGAGACCATTGCTTATATATGTGAGTTAAAACTTTAAGAATGAAGTGCTAGAAGAGACTGCCTAAATCCTGAAGGCTTTTAAGGAGAGATTAAGAGTGGAAGCTGAAGTTGCTTTTACTTTTGTGGAAGAGGGATGGATTTACTGACCTCAGGAGGTGCTCACTGCTGTAAGCTGAAAATCTCTTGGTGCCTTCAGAGTGGTTTCAGTCCAGCTCTAGGTGACACAACCCATCAAGGATTAACGCAGTGGGAACTCAACACATCCCAAAGTTGTACTTTTAAACTCAGTACAGACTCCTACAGTAGACAGTGGGGTTGGTAAATCCAGGCTCACCCCATGCGGTCTTTCATAATTCAACAAAGCTCAAAGACGTAGGCCACTGCTCTTGGGAGGCAGTGTAGATGGACAGTGTAGTTATGCTATACAGCACGTAGTAAAAACAACAGCTGATGCACTGGTTTAACAATAGGAAATAATAGTCATTACAGATGTGAGTCTCAAAATGCTAAGCATCTGCAGATACTACTGAACTCTGCTGGAGTTATTATAAGCTCTCCACATCTGTAAATTAGACTTTTACACGTCTGGCCACTGTGATGATGATTATGATTATTATTATTGTTATGAAAAGAGAGTGCAGAAAAGCTAAAAAAAGACACATAATGATGCTCTTGATTATTCGCTTATTTCTTTCCTGTAGCAGCCTACTGCATTCTAAGAAAAAATAAAAGACAATTATTCATAATAGCATAACACTTAATTAGCTTTGCAAGAAGACACCAAGCAACACACCAGATGCTAATGAAATCCTGAAAGTCCATTTTGTAATGAAGCACATATGTACTAACATATTTTCATTTCAAACTGGTTTAGAGATTACAAAGAGAAATTGGAAGCTACAACCTCAAGATGCTGTCTCAAGACAGTGTGCAGACATGCAAGAAGCAAATTGACATTATTGAGAACAGGATTTATAGTTTAAATAAAATATCACTACCAGCAATAAAAAAACCATACAGCCAATACATTCATCAGATTAAAACAACTAGGACAGCTGGCAACAATATTGGTAAATTCCCTGAAGATAAAAAGCAATACCAAGTCAGAAATTATGGGTAATCTGAAGGTAGCCTAGGAAAGCCTCAAAGAAAAAGATGTGTGCCTCATTTGATGAAAAGTGAGTGATGATCTGCAAAGAGGGAGACGTGATAAAAGGATTAGGTGAGGAAAACTATCTATTTAAAAGTCTTCTGTGCTACCAGTGTGAAACTCTAGGTCTTTATTTCTGCCCAAAGGTAAAGTATCTCTCCAAGGGCCAGTTCAAAGCCAATCAAAGTCACTGAGAACCATAAATTTCAGATAAGGCCTTTACAATCATCCTGAGGATGTCCCTAATTACCATCATTGCATTGCCCTTCTAGAGGGCAGCGAAAGCAGCACATGGTCTCTGGATCTCCTGTGCACCCCCAGCCCAGATCAGGGTTTGAGCCACATCATGCCTTGTCCAAGGACCCCCTGCCAGCAGTAAATGGGGCCTCTCCTGCTCCTCCTGCCCAGGCATGGAAAGCTCCAAAGTAGAGCTTCTGGTCATACTAAACAGAAAAACTCAAACAGCAAGTTTTCTAATCACTTCGTGTCAAGTGGGGCTGCGTTGCTGGAGTAGCATGAGGGTTTGTGTATCTCTGAGTGGCTGTGGTGCTGGAGAACCACGTACTCAGCAGAGTCAGGTGCCTTGAGTGGCTGGGAGCAGCCGAGCAGCTGTTTCAAGATTGCTGGTGATGGATTTACACAGCTAAAACATCTGCTTGGTACTTCTGAGCATATCAAACACTGGAGTTCCACCCAAAGTGAGTGGAAATGGAAGCAATTAGGAATTATTTTTTGAAAATTTGATCCTTTAACTGCTGGGACAGCATAAGACACAGACACGTTTGATGCCATATTGCGGCACCGCACCGCTGTGTCAATATTCCTTCACATTATCACAGTCAAGGCAGTCTCTTTATTCTTAAGAAAAAAACCCCAAAAATAAAATAACTGACCATATGTCACAGCAATCCTCCAGAACACTCCACCCAATCCCAGCATTATTAGAGACACTAGCGCAGTAAATATTTTTAAGGGCTGAAGCAATGCAGCAACTCTAGCAACTGAACTGATGCTCAGCAGCACAATTATCGTTTCTCTCCACTTTCTGAAAACACTCTGTTTCAAACTCTTTGAAGTAACCAGAAAAAGAAACTGCTGCAGGAACTCATTCTGTGACCAATGTCAAAAATGCTATTGTGAACAGTAAGATTAGTGCAGAAATTGGGACAAATCCCAGTTCTCTACAGAATGCTTAATAGTTACTACACAGGTCATCTAATAATACACGCGTATTTTTTCAGGCATAGGTGGAACACAAAAATTCATCTAAGAGCTTTATGTGAAGCTGAATGAGCACAATGGACAAGATACATTTTTATTAACATAATGAAAACTAAACCCAGCAAATTCTCCCTCATTGTTAAGTTATCAGTTGGAGCTATGTCATTACTATGCAGTTCTCCTTCTTCCTTTCCTCTCAATATATTGATTTTTCTTTTCTGCTAATGAACTAGGCACTTTGACAAACGTAAACATGCCAGTGTCCAGTAATTTCAACACACAAACCTACTGGGAAGTATTTACAGAGATATTCTGCAGCAGTCACAAAATGCTTATTTTACTGGTCACTTGCTAACACCCGTTGCATAAATGTGTGTCATGGCTGAAGTGCTCCATAAACCACCGTTACCTGGTTGAAGAACTTGGACAAAGTGTTTGACTTGCACTGTTCTCACATTCTCAGCACGAGCTGGAAACACACCAGAGGAATAAAGTACCCAACAGATGTTAATTGTGCACTAGACCACACTGCACGACTCCACATTGTACACGATTTTAAACATTGCAATTACTCAAAGTTACAAGGGCAGGCTCTCCAGACAGCCTTCTGCACCCTGAAAATTCCTTCTGGAAATGTGCAAGGAAACAAGACAAAGAGCTTACTGTAAAGCAGACAAACAACAGTGATGCTTTCAGAGAGTTCTCCCAAATTTTCCATATTTTACACTAAGGGAAAGAAAGGGAAGCACAGAAAAATGCAAGTAAAGAGGCTTTGGGAGGGAAGATAAATAAGAGCTTGCAGCAACTAAACAAACCTAGGAAAACCAGGAGGCAGAGAGGTTTATGTTCCACAGCATCACTGTTGTAGCAGGGACCCTCTACAAACCTCTGGCTGATGAAGAATTAATTCAGGTGCATGAAGGAGAGATGGGGACAACATCTATGGATACAAACCCCCACAGCACAGTTTGTGTATTTGAATTCTAAACTGCAAATTTTTCCACATGTGGTCTGAATCAGTACCAAAGAGATACCTGAAGTCCCAATCTGTATTTTCTGACTGGAAATCACCTTGTCTCGCAGCTTGTTTTTGTTTAGAAACTTTAGATAAAAGCTGACGGATTTACATTCTCCCTTCTTTCCATGTACAGCATTCATCCTGAGCTGGCAGAGCTTTGGGTATTTTTTGAAGTCTTCTTTCATTCCCTGTGTATACAGGGGATGCATTACAGGACCCTGACATTAGTGTGGGTACCATTTTTAGTTGTTGCCTCTATTGCCCCTTAAAAAAAGCCTCAATAAAAAAAATTAAAAATCTGAAAGGTTTAAATTTTTAGGTTAAGATATTTCTCTTCTCAGCCTTGTTTTGGTTGTCAAGTAAACATCAAGATAAAAGAGAAAACATTTTTCAGAGGTGCTCATTTGTTGAGAAAATGAATTAATCTTTAAGAGAATGCTACGTAAATACAATTAGATAGGTTTACAAAATCCATTCTTTTTTATTGTTCCTCCAATGGAAACCATATTTTAAAAGCGATTTGAATGTGTGACTCCTAAGGAGAATCAAAGGAGCTCATCAACATACAAGTCTCTTATTATCTGACAGGCATGGAAATTTTGTCTGGGTAGATTGATTTGATGCCAGCTTGCTGCAGTTAGAAAGTAATTAGCATTCTCTCAAACTGAGGACCAGAAAAATGGCCTGGGGTTGACATTCAGCTCAGTGAAGAAGCAAGAATATTTGTCTCCTGCTTTTGAGTAGGGGATGACAGAATTTGGAAATAGCTGTCTGTACCGTACAATCTGCTACCTCCAAGGCCAAGCCCAACATGTACAGAGACCTTTTTAACAGTGAACACAGTGTCTTGACTCCTACAAAGAAGTCTGCTAGTAGGTTTTTCCAATTAGCCAGCATTTCTTCTTTGTCTTTCAGGATGGTGCCCTGCTAGGAAAGCTCAGCTCACTTACGCACTAAGGACGGTAACACTAAGACCACAGTCCACAGCCCTTGTAGACTTTAAGTTCTAATTCTTTGTAGAGAGCTTTTTTTTGTCTCTTTTTCAGGATTCTTTTCATTTCAGCTTCTGTTCAAAGGTACACAGCAGCCTTGAACATGCAGCAAAAGGCTTCTAAACCTTCATAAAATACCATAAATCTTTAAATGCAACTTACTGAATTACTTCTCTTTACACAAATACCAACTTTAAATTTCTTTATGAGTTAGTGAACTCTCTGTTCATACCACCACTTGTTACTTTTATTTCTTTAATTAGCATACTGTTAGGAGAATTGCTGGGAGGTAAAAAAACTGAGAACACAGAAATATTTGAAGTCTTCAAGAAAAGCCTTTCCATATTGGAAACAAATAAAAATGCAAACCAATGATCTTGCATGTATTTTTTGTTGCAAGTTTTATACATTTATGTTTAAATCAGGAGAAATTTGAGAGATTAGAAGACAAAGGGTCTCTGATTCTGTGTTAAAAGTAGTAACTACTAGGGCAGCCTTTATTCCAGCATCATCTTTGAACAACCATTTCCCAGAACAAAGGGATAAAGCCAGCAAACACAGCACACAGTGCAGGAGAAAGTGATGCAAAGACAGATCAGGATAGAGAAAAAACTATGCACATTTTCCTGTTTTTCTTTCACTTGCCTGTAAATATCAAGTTTTCTAATAATGACACCAATAAACTGTATCTTACTGGAAAAAGGCACATAAACCAATTGAGGACTTGACTTTTGATGCCACAAGCTGGACATAGGGCTAGCCACTGTTTCACGCTCATCATTAGTGGCTCTGAATTTCTAGTAGAATAGAAACACAAATATTTAACAAAATATTTGTTATATTGTTTATTTTTGCTGTCACATACAGCAAAAATAAAGAAGAGGAAAGAACAAGACACAAAGTTGAAGGGAGAAAGAGAAAAGAATTTTTTTTCCTGATTAGAAAAACTCAGTTTACAGAGTTTTTCCATTTTCTAATTAGAATCTTGTTAAGTCTGAGTTCTATGCAGCAGCGTGGAAAGAAAATCACAGGGGAAATGGTATATAAGCCTGTGTTAATGCTCAGCAACAACCACAACAGACAGTCTGTGACCAAAGCTGCAATTGTACAAGTTTCTATTTCTTTGCTTTAAGAACTAAAAGCAGAAAAACTTTAAGCATAAAGAAAAAGCAACATCGCCAGGAATGAAACACTTTACAAGTCACATGCCAGGAATACACTTGGTCTTACAGACTTAACAATAATGGATCTGAATATAAAGTACTCCTAGCATTGGTTCCCCTTTTGAAATCCCCCTCAAAAAGCTAAACAGCAAATATAACAGCTTAAAGATTCTTGTTTTGTCTAAAGACCGATGTCCTGGCAAGACCCCAAAACATGGTCAAGTCTCATTCAAGAGAAGAGGGAAAAAAGAAACCAAACCCACCACGAGGAGAACTTAGGGGGGTACTCAGTGTGGGACAAGGCTGTATTAGTCTTGTGGGAAACATGCTTTTAGGAAGACAGTACAAGCTGCTGTAGCCACTGAAGCCCAAATCAGTAGCAGCCCTGCTTGACATGGCCATTAGGGGTGATGAATGTTCAGAATGGACACAATTTTGAGAACTGTGCATGGATCCCAAAGGGAAGCAGAAGAGTGAAATAAAGAATGAATGAGAGAATTAAATTAAACAGCACATAAAAAGGGAAGTCAGTGTTACACCTTCAAGCTTATTGTATACCTTGGGCAACACACAGAGAAATTAAGAGAGGCAAAACTCTGGTTTCTGGGTTTTTTTCATGTGATGCTTCCTTGTTATTTCTATTTCACTTAAGAGCACAGTTTATAATGTCACGTTAAGATGAGCTTTCCGGCTAAAACTTGGTCAGGATTTATATCTATGCTGAAGTTAATGACATTGCCCTTCAAGGGTGACAAGCAGCTTGGTAAACAATCACATGTAACCGTAAAACAAATGAATGCTGAACCTGCAGTTATCCCTCACTGTCACCCGGGTGTTCTGCAGCCTCAGCAGTCCTCCAAGCCAGCACTGTCCCGGAAGAGCTCTGACAGAAAATGGATCTATCAGAAATCCGTGAGAGGAGAAGAATGTAAAGAGTTCTTTTCTTTAGCAGCAAAACTGGAGGCCAAATTCTGGGGATTAACACAAATGAGTCTAAGAAACAAGACACCGACCTGTATTTCTATGGATAATTAGTTACTGGAACACGGTACCATAAAAAGCTATAAGTTTATCATATCTTGTTGGCTTCAAATCAAGGCTGAAGACCTCTGTAGCGTATGTGCCATAACAGAGCTGAAGTTAGCAGGTTCAACAGAACGATAAAATTCCATGGTCTCTGTTACACAAGGTCAAGGATCAAGTGTCCCAGCTTGGTCTTGAAAGCTATGGTTCCATAATAAGAATAATTTCTTAAGTAATGGAATGAAATAAATACATAATTTTTCTATACTGATGAGAGTAAAAGGGTTCTTTCCCACTTCTTATACCCAGAGAGATTTATCTTCTAAACTAACCTTTGAATCAACACAAATGGTCCCTTTCATGTACAGTTGTTATTTTTAGGAGGCACAGGTCAAATGCCAGTTTAAAACCTCTGCAAACAAGCAGTCCTGAAATCACACTGCAATGTGTGCTGTTTACACGTTCCTCTCCAGACTTCTAGAATTTACTTTTTAAGCAATCATTTTGACAGGTGTTTTGATGTATAAATCACGCCCATAAATTATGTCTGAAACCGCTTTGGCGCCTGACAACGAGCAGAGACTAAAGATGCCACTTATCTAGAAAAGTGATGAAAAACGACACAAAAGCCGACCTTGTCTGTCCTTGGATGCAGCACAGGCAGACTCGGAGAGGTGGCTGCCCTGTGTGACACAAATTGAAAATATCTGCCCTGGCTTGACCAAGGCAGAAGAGCTCCATGTCCAGCTGAGTCCATCACCAATGCTCGCTCTGTCAGGGGCTCACTGTTGACAAGCCTCTTCATGCCCCATTGCTAAAAGATGCCTTTAAACATTCTATTATTTTGTTTCCATTAAACAGAGTTTGCAGCTTGTATCTATTCGCACAACATTGCCAAAGTCAGAGAAGAAATTGTAAATACTTCACATTACATTAGCCAGAATACATCTGCCTCATACTTTTATTTTATTTCACAGTTTATTCAATGTTTCAATTTTTGGAGCACAGCAGTGGCATTTTTCCAAGTCCAAATCCAATTAGTCTTTTCATTATATGACTGCAATGCAGAGTATAAAAAAATAACTTATTGGTTTTAGTGCCAGTTATTTAATCCGGGTGTAAGGAAAACTGCTTATTTGATCGTCTATCTAGGAACAAACATTGTGTCACAGTTTTACTGATCACACAATTTGATTTTGTTTTCATCTGTTATTAGAGACTCCAAATGGTGGAACAAAAAAGTACATTTACTACTTCCAGTTAAAACTGAAGAGCTGAATTTCCCCCCGAGTCAACAAACCCCCCAGCAAGCAGTGAGCTGGTGGGCATGTTGGTGTCAAGACTATAGCGGAATATAAGCATGTGCTTCAATAGAAAGATATTAAAACTTTGTCAGCAGGAAGAGAGTCAAGTAAATACTGTGGCAACTGAAAGGAAAAAAAAAAAAAAAAGAGCCAAATTCTGGAATTGCAAAGGGAATTTTAGCAGAGAATGATGGCAGAATTTTTGTCCGAGCACTCAGTACAGCACTTCTGATGATCATGCAAAAGTAGCCCACATTCTGCTGTCAGGCTTTAATAGATACAACATGACTGATACTGCCCAAGAAAAAAAAAAAAATTATCTGCATGTGTTTATTTTCTTTTGGCTCATGACCATTTCTAAGACAAAGTGTTATTTTATTCTCTCTTGAAATTCATTTTGTTGCACAGGAGTTAATCTTTAAGTGTGAAGACCAACCATTTCCCCAGGTCTTCAGGACAAGGAAAAAGTGCAATCTGCATTTTTGAAGAAAATTATTGTGCACGATGTACACATACAGCTCAGATCTGTGATAGCATTATACAGTTCTTGCAGCTTAACGTCTAAAAAGCAACACAGGCAAATTGCCCTCATTTTTAAGAAAGCTGAATGCCATGTTTGAGATTTTTTAAAATGAGCAAAGCCTTGCCAGAGAACAGTGCTACAGCAGTAGTATATACTTTTAGTTTAATAATATTTCACACACTTTAAAAAATGTTTCTTTAAAAGAAAAAAAAAAAATCTTTCAGAGGGGGGTTGCCTCTCCTCTGAGCTGTTCTCCATAATCTGCTTGCAAAGAAATCAGGACCCACAAGCTGTCCACGCAGCCCCACCAGCACCAAAATTCTTCTCACTCCAGCATCATCTGTGTTGTTGGAGAACAGTTTGTTTGCCACATGTGCTCTCTAAGTGTGAAGTCATTCCAATGAAATGAAAGACAGTCTAGTGTAGCTCATTCATTAATTTTCACAGCAGTTGGTGCCCTGTTGGCACTTCAAATTAACATATGGAAAAGTTCAAGAGATTTAGCTTCATTTCAAATCGTGTCTACTATGATTTTCAAGAAATGTTACAAATAGTTTGGATTACATTAGTAAAAGCTAATTGCAGAGCAAAAGAGAATATTAAATGCTAAGTACCCAAACTAATTTCAGAATAACATCATTTTACCAGCTGAATCACCCCCTGAGATGGCACTCAAGTAGCTGCACGGTGACTGTGCGTCACTGCACAAGGCTGAAGACCCTAAAGATGCTGGCTGCAAGCATTAGATGACAAATCGAAAAGAAAGGACTTCATCCCTGTTCATTACACGTCTCCAGGCTCTTCCAGCCTCCTCTGCAATTGGATCCAGGGTCTAAATAAGCCTCCCCAGGCCTGTGGTTCTTATGCGTATAATAAACTCTTCAGGGTCACTGAAGAACTGCAGAGCTTTACGAACACGCCGAGCTCTTATGATGGGGCTGGAGCTTCCTGACAATAGCCTTTGGCCATTAATTTGCAAAACTCCCAGTAACCTTTTTGTATTAAACTATCCTGCTCTGACCATGAAATAGGGAACTCACATTAAAAATCTTCACGTGTAATTGCAGCTCCACACTCATTTCTGCAGTGGCTGGTTTCTCTTTTCCTGTCCTTGTTGTGTTACTTTAAGATCTCAGACACAGAAGACTCGCAAAATACATTCATTCAAGAAAATCAGCCATTTGCTGAAGGAGAGAATTAAAACACACCAGTTCTATCTGAATAATGAAATATCCAATGCATCTTGTGCCTGGCTTTCTTCCCCACTGTGGGGGGAATTTCTGCATGACGACAGTGCACCTTCCAATGAACAACTTGATAATATAGAAAAAGCAGCAAAAGGTGGTAACACTGGGGAAACTCAAAAACTGCAGCCAGGCATTATCCAGTTACAAACCAGGGAGCTATTAACAGAGTTGGATAAGAGCTGATGAGAGGGCTGAGGTGCAATTGCCTAGTTTAAATATTAGCAGTGCAGATGGCAGCACTTAAGTGTTTGCTTTCTATATAATATGTTCTTCTACACCATGGTTTATATTTCATTGTTAATTTTTCTCATTACCTACCTCATTTCCCATTGTCCATAGTCCAGATGATATCCAAAGTCGGGTATTTTGAATCCTACTCTCTGGTACATGGATGCTACTGAGAACCCAGAATGAGGCACTGGCACCTCTGACAGAGTGCACCGAAGGGATGTTTATGGGGTAGGAGGAAAGGATGAAATCCATCAAGTTTCCAAAAAGACCTTACCTAAGGGTGGGCGCGACCTATGTTGCAGTGGCACCAAATCAGTAAGGTCTGGGTGTGTGCTGACAAATAGACAAATTCTCACAGGAATAAAGCATTTCATTGACATTTTTCTGACTTTATTTTTCACTAAACAAGCGTGACTTCATGCTGAAACAGCAGCAGCAAGAGCTGCAGAGTTCCTGAGATCAGGTGAATTCAAAGCTGAGTTAGATGGAGAAATGATAAATATCCAGAAGTACTTCAGAAATACTTTATGTCACAGAAGAGGGAGAAAACATCTGTAAGGATTGCTTGTTATATTCAAAGCACAGGAGGAACACTATGACTATGTTTCTGAGCTTTCAGAGCAGGACTGCTCTGTTTTGTTTTCAAAGTAAAAGCTGCATAAACAGAATCATTACAATATCTCAGTATTTGCTACGACTGCAGACCCGAGGAGAAAAAAATAATATAGAGATGTACATTGCAGAGCACTGAATAAATGAGCTAAGGAGCAAGGCTTGGAAAAAGAAGGAAAAATACACAGCTTAGAACATTTATGTCCATCCATAATAAGAGCTAGCCGTGAGGTTGCCTGAAATTAGTCTTGAACCACATAAGCTGCTCCTCCCTTTCTATAATAATAATAATAGTAATAATAATAATGTTATAATATAATACAAAGCCTCCACTTCAGCTATCTGCATGTGCTCCCTTCCTCAGAGTAGCACGGAAATGGTTCCTGTCACGAGGCACACATTTCTTTTCGCCTTGTGACATAAAGCCTTGAAGAAACCAGTCTGGAGACCACTGTCTTTTCCTGCTTACAGGCTTCAGAGTCACAGAGCAGAGAGCAGAAGGGCCAAAAGTCAGGAGGAAGAAAGTGAGAGAGCTGATCACGGATTCCTGAGCTCAAAGCCACCAGAGCAAGTCTAAGTCCCTGCAGTGGCTCAGAAGCAGAAAAGCTTGGAGATGATCAGTTACAGGGTCAACTTCAGAGGGTACAGTGACACAGTATGCTGTGTCTCCATCAGACCTAAGGTTCAGTCAACTAGTCTGAAATAAACATGTGTAAACAGTTTTGCTTTTTTTCAGCATGTAAATTTCAGTAATTAAACAGAAAGTACAGGGCTGTGTAAGAACTGGACAGGAATTATTTCATGACTATTTCAATAAACCTTCTGAAATACAGAGCACTAAATACAGCAGCTCTTAAGCCACATGACCATAAGTTTTCTGCAGTCTTTGACGGTGCAACCACCTTTAAGAAATATAAGAATCTAATTAGAAATAAATGCTTCAGTTTTCACTGTGTTAAAGACAATACTAGTGCTTCACATCATAGCTTTTACACCCATATAAAGTGTTATAAATCTTAATACACTGTTAGTAGTGTTAAAAAA